>CAJNSZ010000396.1:27411-69997 GCA_905329745.1 Rotaria sp. Silwood2 | reverse complement strand
CGTGTGCCGGTGTGTCTATAGAGGGGGGAGCGGTGCGGAGGGGGAAGGTGTGTGGGGTGCCCATTCGGCCCCCCCCCCCCCCCCCACAGACCGTTACCGACAGGTAATACCCCCATCACAGACCGTTACCGACAGGTAATACCCCCGTCACAGACCGTTACCGACAGGTAATTCCCCCGTCACAGACCGTTACCGACAGGTAATACCCCCATCACAGACCGTTACCGACAGGTAATTCCCCCGTCACAGACCGTTACCGACAGGTGATTCCCCCATCAGAGACCGTTGCCGATAGGTGATTCCCCATCACAGACCGTTACCGACAGGTGATTCTCCCATCACAGACCGTTACCGACAGGTGATTCCCCCATCACAGATCGTTACCGACAGGTGATTCCCCCATCACAGATCGTTACAGACAGGTCATTCCACCATCACAGACCGTGACAGACAGGCCCGGGACCCATCACAGACCGTGACCAGGAACTGTAGTTCTAAAGCATTATATAAACGGTTAGCTACAAATGTATCGCAAAGAACTGGAACAAAACGATTTCCATTTAACTAGTAACAATAGATCCATCGTGTTTCACATTTTTAATCCCGCAAGGGATTGCGCTAACAGCTTTCTCTAGGAATAGAGCACGAAAAGTGATCTATCAGGATCAGGGTCTGAGTGCGGGTTGATGTGGGTGTAGGTGTAGATGAGGGCCTTGTCGTTATTCACACCCACACCATAGAATTGAAATAGTACAGGAAGAAATAGCTGGTATTGCCGTCACTTCTCTTTTTTCTGGCATTTTTCAGCGTTTAAGAATCCGACAAAATGCGAGAAAGCAGTCAAAATCAAACCTGGAATCTTTCTAAACCATACTAGAAGCCAATAAATGATACCGCCTTCAAAAATGAAAATGCAAGCTATTCAATCAGTTATGATGCTAAAAACGTCGTCAAATTTCACAAAAATGAAACTTTTTCGCAGTTGGAAGAAAAGGTGTAACAATTGACTCTACAGTAACGCCTACTTACATTGCTTCTTTCTGTATGCTTTGCGCCAGACGCATTGTCATTGCATGTTGACATTTCAATAAATCTTGCTTGAAAAAAATGTCTTTGGTTTTTGTATGCGTCTTTGTGAAAGACGTTCGGTTCTATGTTACACTGGAAAGGCTGAAAAGGAATAACGTATTCGATTGAAGTTACTTTCTCGATGGTTTTGACATAGAAAATAAAAACATCGGCTGCCTTTAAAGACCTTCAACTGCTGGTGGGAAAAAGTGACGATAGAGGAAGAAGAAAAAACGTTTGAGAGATGCAATTGCTTATTGTCTGGAAAGTGAAACAAATTCAGCATGTGCGACAGCAAGTGAAAAGAAAATATAAGAATGAAAGCAAACAACGTACGTCGTATGCCAACAACACAAGAGAAAGAAGAACACAACAACGAGCACCGTTATTTGAAACATCAGAGAGCATGGGTGTTGATACGCATGCAGTATGTGCCTGTATACATAGTAGTGTGGAGTGTTTTTATCTGTGCATAGGTTTTATCAGATGTGAGTATGGTGTATATCGCATGTCCGTATGAATGTCGATATAGATGTAGGTGTGGGTGTGAGTGAGGAGTGGGATTGAGTGTGGGTATGTGGGTGTGGATTTGGGTATGTGAGTGTGCGTGCGGGTATGCGTGCGTGTGTGTGGTTGTGGAGTGTGTGTACCGATGTAGGCACAATAGGCGGTCTTAGCAGCGGGTGGAAGCGACTATGCAGACGACTGTGAATGCCGGTGTAACGTAGGTGAAGTTAGCACCCGATTCGACGAATTCCGCCATCGATTCGCCCATCAAGTGTTTCAGATTGTCCCAGAAGAGTTCGAAGTACAATTAGACGTGCTCTATCCAATGGTAAAATCCGATTTACGATATCTTCAACCATTGGTGCCTAATTCAGGAATACTGTTTTTCTTCACTGTAAAAAAAAAGAGTTTATGAATTTGCAAGGGGACACAGATCTTTTTTTCCGTTTTTGAAATATCTGATAAACCCTTTTTCGAAATCATAAACAGAAAAACCATTTATTATCTTCATAAACGGAGAAAAATGGTTTATGTCTCGTTCAAATGCATAAACCGTCTTTTTGTTTTATACTCTATCAAAAACATTTTTTCCGCTTATTATTCAGCGGATTTTTTTCACAGTGTTCCATGAGCCATAGGCGAACCTGTGAGTAATTCCGCCACCGATTCGCTCAGGAAGTGTTCCATGGTGTTTCCGAAGAGTTCCAAGTACACTTCGACGTGTTCTAACTAACGGTAAAATCCCATTGGAACAACCTGGAACACTTTCTGAGCGAATCGGTGGTGGAATTACGTTCAGGTTTCCCGTTGGCATCTGGAAAAGAAATGGTATTCTTAAATTTTTTGCTCGAATGGTTCAAGGTATCGGAAATCAGATTTCACCATTGGATAGAACATGTCGAAGTATACTTGGAACTCTTCTGGAACAACCTGGAACACTTTCTGGGTGAAGCGGTGGCTGAATTACTCATAGGTTTCCCTATGTCCCATGGAAGAAAAACACTATTCTTGAATTTTCACATGAATGGTTCCAGATATTATGAATTGGATTTCACTATTGGATAAAGCACGTCAAAGTCTATAGTACATTTCCCTAATGCTGTCCGAAAAATTGTGCCGTTTTTTGTTTCAACTAGCGTGAGACTATTTCACATCTGATCAAAAATATTTATATATTTAGGTAATCTCTGTATTCTCCTCTTTCAAACGATATATTGTTGATCTTTCATTTTTCGTGTTTTCATAGTGAAATTATCGGTCTACGAAAAATACCTTCACCTGATATAATTAGGTAGTACATCCATAATTATGACAACCAGTCAAAAAGAATTCCCTAATTACGACGCTTCTAACAAATTACATAGAAAAACTCAATTTTAGGAAAAAAAGCTACTTTTTTTATGTGTTTGATGAGAGATGGAGGGAAGGTATACGAGAAAGTTTTATAGAGCGGATCAAGTTCCATCATAATCCAAAGGTTCAAGACAACTGTATTTTCATTTATGAAGATGCAGATCTTGAAATGAAGACATCTAAGGGTAACGAAAAAACAGTTGTCCCTAATTCTGACCGTTCAGCCAATTTTTATCCCTAATTATGACTTTTCAGTAATGTTTTGTCCCTACTTACGACGGTAAGTTTTGTTTTTGTCCTACATTATAACAGTCAACTACTATTTCTGCGACGACACTTCATTATAAAATTAGTAAGATTAATGTTCCTATTCAAAACAGCTTTTCGAACGCTGTGAAAAAACCTTCTACAACTTAAACTTTGTCTATACTGTTCTTAGATTCTCTTATACAATTGAGAGTGGCATGGTCTTCTCTATCGAACGATATAAAAATCATCAATTTATCTTTAAAAATAAAGGAGTAATTAGTGGTAGCTTAAAGATGAACGCATCTGTTCTAAATAAGAGCACTTTTTCTTATTATAACAGTAAGCAAAAAACTGTTGCAAATAAGATCACTAAGCAAAGAACAAGTGAAAACTTTTAAAATTAAGAAAAAAACACTGTTTTAGGATCTTAACTTCAGAATTTTGAATTCTTCCAAGAATAAGAAATGTTCCTTGTTCAATAAAGAGTATTTATCTCTAGGTTGAGCTCTATATCATTTTCAATGATTGAGATATCAATAGATTTCAAACACCTTGATTGTTCTAAATAAGTATACTGTACTTTATTAGAACACCACACGAAAAAAACATTCCCAATTGGAACAGATAATTTAGAACATATAGAAATGCCGCTCAAATAAGAAAATGAACCCGTTCTGCTGCCTGAAATTTGGAATTTCGTCATAGTTCCGCTACAAAAATGTCCATTCTATCATAAGCAATAAGTTGACAGCAGTTCATGACAAATTAAGCTAAACTTTTCTTTTCAAGAAGCATATCGCATTCCTACTCACACACGCATATTTGTTAAACGATATTACGTTACATTTTCGTATCATGTGTGCTGTGATGAAATCAATGAGCCATGTTCCCAATTCGCTTGTTGGCCATGAATATGTATAAAATTGTGGCCACTATAGCTTGTTTGTTGCTAAGGACGGTCTCTTTTTCTTTCATCTATCTTTCTCAATCATCTTACTGGTACGTACCAGTAAGACGATTGAGAAAGATAGATGAAAGAAAAAGAGACCGTCCTTAGCAACAAACAAGTTATAGTGGCCACAATTTTATACATATTCGTGGCCAACAAGCGAATTGGGAACATGGCTCATTCCCAAAATTTGTAGGGTGTGTGGGTGGGGTGCGGATCACAGTCAGACAACCGGCGAAAAATAACGCGTACAAACGCGTCGAAATTTTAACGAAATAAAAATCATAAAAAGCGCACATTTTCACTTTTTTTCGTTAAAATGTATCAATGCATTTAACTTCGTTAAGAAATTTAATACGTTTTGAATGTGTTAAGATATACGCTTTGGATGATTTCTTTTTCGTTCAGTTTTATTAACGCTTTTTTACACGTTGTTTTTAATTGCTTGCTTGTAAACATTACATAGTATTCTGGTAGAGACTCTTAAAAAGTTTATGTCTTTGTTGAGATTTGACTAAGCTATTCAATTTTTAATGTCTATTTGCAAGAAGTCCTTTTATAGGACCCAGAATTTTCAGAGAAATCTAAACTTCGAGTTTTGTGTTAAAATTTTGCGCATGTCAACACCTTATCTATACCACAGCCACAAAAAAAATTCAGAAGTTTGGAACAAATCGTCGATGACATATGAAACTTTCAAGAGATAATTCTTTTTTCATAGATAGTGAATAGAACGCGATCTTTTTGGGCAGTTCCATATATCAAAGACTTGATTCTAAAATGCTGAATTTTCTTTCTGACGGCTAGCTTAGATAAGGTGTTGGCACGCGCAAAGTTTTAACTTAAAAATCGATGTTTAGATTTCTCTGAAAATTCGGGCTTCTACAGAAGGACTTATTGCAAATAGCTATTAAACAATGAAAAGCTTAGTCAAATCTCAAAAGAAACGCAAATCTTCTAAGACTTTCTACTAGAATACTATGTAGTGTTTACAGGCAAACCATTTAAAAAAGCGTGTAAAAACGCGTTTATAAATTTGAACGAAAAAAGAAATGAAAATGGTCGCTTTTTATCATTTCTTTTTTCATTGTTTGTTTGACAGGTGACGGACTCCTATTGGCTCATTCTAATATGAAAAATATGCTTCTTTTATAGTGCAAAGCTGATGTTTTTCTCTCAAGAGCAAGTTTATGGTCCTCATTGTCTTGCAACCTGCCTTTTTCGAAAAAAAAAATTTTTTAAATCAAATAATCGGATATTTTTACGCGTAAAATTGTTTTTTTTATCGATTTTATCTAACAGGGTAGTTTGTTGAGTTAGAGTCAAATTTACAATAATACTTAAAAGATTTATCTTGTAACACATAAAGTAATTAAGAAAAATAATAGATGAATGTAAAACAAGAGCCATAAGAATAGATAATCCATAGTCTAATGATTCAAAAAAATGCACTTGAATATACATACTATTTCATTTGGAATGATTGACATAGAAAAGTTTTCAGTTTTTTTCTATTTAATGATTGAAGCTTCAGTTAGAATTGAACTCAATTGTTTCTGAGAAATTTTTCGGAAATTCATTATAGATGGCGTTGCATCAACTCCGCCATTTCATTGACTGCGCTATTTTTGAAAAAGGTTAACTTATATTCGCAACGATGTTCAGATCATTAGATAGAAAAAAGCAATTGTCTACAAAACGTTTAATCCGATAAATTAGATGCGTATGATAATGTGAGAATTTTGTTTGAATAAATCAAGTCACGAGATCGCTCATCGAGAAAGAAAACAGAAGAAAATGCATTTCAATATTTAAATAAACGGTATCGGTTATTCAAATTATCTTTTCCAGACTTCACATGTTTTCCTAGAATTGCGGTTAGATGATATCAAACTTATTTAGATACAATGTTCTCGATGTTTTATATATTATTCTAAGAAGATCACAATCCGAAAAGCTTAAAACACATGCCAAAAGAAGTCAGAAAAATCAAGTTCACAAAAACTTAATTTTTTTAATTGAATCTCTCACACTAAATTAATCTTTTTTTTTGTTTGTCTATAGAGAAAGCCACAAGATGCCTCATTCGAATTCGAATATAAATGAAACCTCAATTGCATAGAATCACTTCGAAAAAAAATGAAGCACTTATGTTTCCAAGCTTAGCATAGCAAAACGTAAAATTTTATTCGAATTCGAATAAAATTCTATTTTTCGTTTTGGTCATTAGAAAAGGGGTGTGCGTTTGAAGTTCTCATTTATATTCAAATTCGAATTAGGCAGCTACTCGTAAAACAGGTCTATTGATTCTCGTAAAAAGATAAAAGGAGAATATGTGTGTTCATTAACATACAAGTTATTGGAAAAAAGATTGTTCGTTTGAGCTAATCTACAAAAGATGATTAATCTAAGTGTGTTTGGTTGCTTTAGAAAGCCGTAAAATAAATGGTGAACACCATACATAATAAAATCCGTCAAGAAAATTACATGTATAAATACTTTTTCATAACTAATATTTCTCCGTTAATGTACTTGTCGTGCTTTGAACGCGTTGAAACGAATTAAATTTGCGTTATAAACGTGTTAAAACGCATGAATCTGCAGAAATTTTACGCGTTTTAACGCGTTATTTTTAGAGCTTTGTCTGACTGGGCATCTAAAATGATCTCTGTCAATTTGAATGAATGATTTTGTTTATTAGACTTACATTCATCATCAATGAAATATATTCGTTGTGATGTAACTTGTTTATCTGATTTACCGGATGAAATTTTTCATACTCTAAACTGTGGTCGAAAAACAAATGTCGACAAGTAAAAATACTGGAAAAGTCGAAAGTTAAATGCTAGAAACGTTGAAAGATATGCTTTCAAAAAATTATTTATGAAGATGTCATCAGCAAATGCTGGATATGGATGTGCCGATTGAGATTCTGGCTTTGGAGGTTTGCGCTGAAGCGTTTTTTCTTTTCATGTACACCCACCCTTCATTTGTACTCATATACAAATCCGTACCTGCAGCGATATTTAGAGAATGTTGGCGTGGTTGTTCTTCTTCATCTGACACCCACCCACATCTATGCAGAATAGTTTTCGGAAAATAATGTTGAATTCAGTTGGGATATTCTTAGTGATGTAGGCATGACTATGATTTTTGTACAAACTGTATAAATGGTTTGTAACTGTTCCATCTTCGTCGACTCATTCAGACTTTATACGAAGTTCTATCGAAAATTGACGTCAAAAGTCTATAAGACGAATATAGTGATATGAGACACAAACTCATAATTCATTTCGCGGTTTCTGATAGAAATCATCGAAAATCAACGTCATCCCTTGCCGTCAGTGATTTCTAACAATTTGGGTATGGATAAGAGGCACCCTCAAATGATTGATAATTGAATATTTAAAACTCTAGAAATTACAAAAGTTTGGATATAAGAAGAAATCAAGAACTCGAGTAAAGCGGATTATTTTTTAGATAACTTAAAATAATTCATTAAGGCAATATGACAGACTGCTAAGAACGTTGCTGGTTTCAGTAGTATAAATGGACTGGCTTGCTGATTAACAACACGTAACAAATCCGTAGACAACCGTCCAGATTTGGATGCACATTGAAGAAACCAAGGAGAATACCATTGCAAAAACCGAACCGTTAGAGGTAAATGCAGTTGACGATCGTTACTTTGAGCAGAATTGCCATGTCGTTGATAAATTTTAATTTCACCATGTTTGTCAGTTGTTATCACTTTTAATGTCGGTGTTTTCCAATCATTTGTGGTCGCCAAAAGCCAACATTCTTCACTAATTGCTGAAGCACGACGATTGAAAATATGAGAAATATCTTTTAACTTATGACAATTCTCGTCAAATATTTTTCCCAATTCTCTTGCATGTCTGCATGCATGTGTCATACCTTGCCCATATTGAGGATTAAATGTACACATTGCATCACCTAATAATATATAATTTTGAGGCCATTTTTTACCTAATAATTCGACATACTTTCGATCATCAATTGCATGGCGATATGGAACTAATGGACTATGTACTTTTGTTGATTTTAATATCGAATAATATTCTGGATCTAGATGCTCTTCTATCCATTCTAATAAATTTTCGTAGGAATCATTTGGTGGATATTCTGAATTGGCGCTATGAAACGCAATTACTGACAGTGTTCCTAATGAATTTTTATCTTCAGTTCTTATTGTGCGTATTGGAGTTATATAACACCCTGTATTATTATCAGGAGTATTAGTTGTGCAACCAACAATAGGCATTAAATCCAGCAATGGATCTCCGGTTTTAAATCTTTCACCAATAAATGTAACATAGCCAGAACCAAAATCTATTTGTACAGTCGGTACGATTAAATTAAAACTCTCTTTTAACCATCTGGTTGATGATGTATTGCGACCAGTACAATCAATGATTAAATCGCCATACATACAACATACTGGCGAGTCAATATTTTGCTTCAGTCGATATTTTATACCGTTAACAATATTTAATGATCGATCAACAATTAGTTGTGTTACTCTTGCATTACATTTCCATTCAAGTTTATTTCCAAGTTGCAAACATAATTCTTTTCTCAATACTATTTCTAATGTAAAACGATCAACACCCAACCAGTCAAAATCTGCGGTTAAATTTTGATTTAATAATATACCACTAGCAGCGAGCCGTGATTCGTTTTTTATTGAATAAATACGGACACCATATTCATTTAATAATTTTTCTTTTAGTTGAGAAAATAATTCGAGTAGAATTTTATTTCCTTCACTTTCAAGTACATGTCCCTGATATATTTGACTAACACCTGAACGTCCTAGTGATGCTGGACTTTGAAGACAACAACGATAATCTAATATTTCATCGGGGGAAGATTTCATAAATGTATCACTTAATACATCGTCTGATTCGATAATTGTTATTCGTTTGAAATATTTTGATATGTAAGCAGCAGTCACGATACCACTAATACTGCCCCCGATAATAATAGCATGCTCGTATTGTTGAGGAACATTTGAAGCAAATTTCACTGATTTAATGTGTTTCTTGTAAATCATATATGAAATGATCCCCAAAGTAACCGATATTACAAGCCAAAACATGATGTAGTTTTTTTAAAGTAAGAGATTAAGAAAAAAAAATTTATATTGAATAACGATATGCAATATCATATATATTAATTCTTGTTCCTTTCTAATGAATTTAAGCAATAAAAGGACAGAATAGGATAATCTAAAACACACATGCAAATGAATCATAAAGTGACTTCCTTGCATGTAAGTATAGCATATACATACTGGCCTATTCTTTTTCATATATGTCAAATCAGAAATTTAAATTCAGTTATTAAATATTTTATATCCAAATAGCTTATCTCCAGAGATAAGTTATTCAACTATTCGAATAACAAATGATAAGATATTAAAATGTTAAAACATTGGGAAACTCAGTATTCAGAGATATTCTAAATCATCTATGGAACCATCGTTGGATCGAATCGACTGGTCACAGTTTAACAGTTACATCTATGCTCTAAATTTATGTTTTCAAATGACGTCAATAGATCGGCTCATCCATAATATACTGTGTCTTCTCTGAATGCGTGTTCTAAGACTAAATCAATCGATGGTTATCCTCCCATATGGGTGTTCGCTTTCTAAATTGGTTGATCAAGAAGAGGTCAATACGCCTAACACTAGGCTGCCAATAACGTTTCTTGATAAAAATCGTTCTCTCATAAATTGTGAGCGGGAAAACTGGTTTCGGATCAGTGAAGCTCAAAATTTAATGCTAACGAATGGTAATTCATCTCTTAAAATTTTGAAGACGAAATGAGTCAATTTGCGATCAAAATGTCGACATTCGACCATTTTGCAATAGTGAAAAAAGTCTTTCGAGAAGGTCTCTTGATAATGTCTAAAAGTCGTTTATCTTTCTCATTGAGTTCTTTGTCGCATGTTTGCCAAGAATGAATAAATAATAGAACAATCTCAATCTTTCAGCTTTTATCTTTTGCACATGACAAACAATTCGTCTTTCATGTTGTTCTTGTTGTTGATGTGGACACAAGAGACAATTGATTCAGTCAACTAGTGTTGCACAACAACTTCAAGTCTCTTCAGGCAGTTTTCTCTCTGATGTGTGCTGTGTGAAAGAGCTGCAACGTTGAGAAATTTGAGATGCAGCATAGTATTTATGCGTTCGGCATGATATTTAGTGTGGATATGACTAAAATGAATATTCACACTCAATTCGATGAGAAACTCTGATTTGAAAAAGATTTCAGATTCTTTTTGAAGACGATCAGTTGTTGAATTTCATTCGAACGAAATCGATTTGTTTTCAAGTGAAGTCCTGATTTACTTCGCAGTGTGGGTGTGGGTCTTCTATTGTTTTCGATACATGCCCACGCCCACTCAAACCTACATCCTATTACAAGATCTATCTGGTTTGGACCATCAGTTACACTAAGTAATAAGTTTTCACACGGTGTTAAGTTTTCTATCAATATCAAACAAAAGCACAATTTAAATCTGATTGAAAGAGAAAGATTTTCATTAATTAAATTCCTTCATGTTATTCATTCTATTGAAATCATTTCTAAACTTGTGCATCTGATGGTGGATCAACAAGTGACATTTCCTATCTATCGTTTCATCATTAGCATTCCAATAATGGAATGTGACATTGACTAACAACATTCGAACCAACGATATCAACTAGTACTTTTGGAAATCCATTAAAATGATCTACTTCCAAAATGAAAATTCAATTAGAATAAATTCTTTCTTGTAACACTTATAGATAAGCGATTGGAGAAGATCAAATGAACAACATTATTGAATAAAATATTCAAAAATGTATGAACATTAGATAAATGACGGGTCTGTGATTCCTTTTTTTTAATGCATCTTCATTTGACAAGCTTTGAAAAATGGGGAGATGTCATAATATTCCTGACTCGGATCTTCAAAATTGAGGGATAACCATCACAATGATCATCGGACGTGTTCACGGTAGCCAAGCATCTATAGAGCTGAGGACTTTGAACGAATTTGGTATAACAAGATGATACTCAAGTTGATCGCTTTGAAACTTCAGAACTGTTGATTCACATTGACGAGACTCTGTTGTTAGCTCTTCAATTCTATCCAGCGAGATTCACACAAGGGTGTGGGTGACTTTTCGAATGTGTGCATTATTTTTCTTCGTAGCCGGCAACATGCGCATACATGCACCCACATTTTTGTTGCAGGGTTTCGAGTGTGAGCGGTTGTGCGTGTGCTTGCCGGTGTGGATGCTGATGTGGGTATAGGTGCCAATGTCGAATGTGGAAATGGATGGCTGTGTAGATGATTATGTGTGTGGATGCCAGTGTTATTCTTATTAACATCCAGCAACATTCACCTTCTGCACCTTTACTACATCCACACTCAGTTAATTTCTAAACGATTTGTTTATATAAAATATGAGCATGAATCCGTTCCAGTGCACTTGTTTAGTAAGGCATCGCTGGTTATTTTACCATGTCTCAGACTAATTCTTGCAGAACTTTTCGGCACTCAGTATGCATTTCAAAACCATGAAACTTCAACTGCTGTAGAGTAGATTTCCATCTAGATTAGTTCCTGCCGCAATTGGATTTTTGAACATAATCATGATTTTTTAGAAGGTCTCCTGAATGTCAAGAGCTATCTTAAAAACTGAAATTCCTACCAAAATGAGTACTCAATAAGGTCTCCATCTGGCCAAAATTTCAGCTCTTGAACTTAATATGCTCATAAAATATGTATATGCAGAAAATACATAATAATGACAATTTTTTGTGTAAATGGTAGTATTTCTCAGCTTACCAACAGTTCATTTATTTGAGTTTAATTTTGGTGTGGTTAGTATCCGAACCCTAGTTGTATTTGCACGGAAAATTCGAACACAAACGAATGTATTCTTCATAAAATATAGCTGTCACAAAAAATTGCAAAAACTATGCTTTTTTCGTTGATAGTGAACTTAGAAAAACCTGTAGATCTGCGAAAAGAAACAATATGTTTTTCGAAAGGTTTGCGTAGAAATTCATCGAACATTTTCTGCAACAACATATATATATAAAATTTAGTCAAACCTCTCACCATCGATTTGAGCATTTTCTATGAGAGTCAGCCGTAGTTTACCTGAAATGGCTCTTATAGAAACGTGACATTGACGAAAAGGCTTCAAAATATTTTATTTATTGGATATCCGTTCGTGTGGCTTGGAAATCACCTTGATTTGAAGGTTTCTGAGAAAAATTATTTAATGATCTTTTCCGTATAATCAAAGCTGTTTCAGCTTTTGAGAAGTACTTAGAATAAGAGCGGGTGTAAAAAAAATTCCTTTTCGTTTTAAACAGTTTTTTTATCTGTAGATTACTCTAAATGAAGTAGTTTCCAAAAGAAGACCTCTACAAGTCTAGGACATATTTGCTGGGTCCTAGTACGGTGCCTACAACTATGAACTATTAGTACTGCTTATACTTGAATACAGTATATGTTAAGGCTTGCTTTTTTTTGTAACAAAGATATTTTATAAATTGTAGATTATCAAATGTGCTGCGGCTTAATCAAAACTATACTTTCATCTTTCATGTCATGATGATGTTGTTGCGAGAGATTATTTCAAGAATGAGACACAAGTGAACTAATTCAACATATTTTTTGAGAGGTTTTTAATCAATTCAAGTTTTTACCTTACGTTAGTTTGGTTGATCTGTTTAAGTATGTGAAGGAACGATTACATACTTTAATTAAGTCGGACGTTCACTGTGAAGCCTACTTATTCGTGTAAAAAGTCACACTTTTTCTTGATAGAAATCATAGAAAAATGCAGATACGCATTAATCGAAAATGTTTAGTAGCGTTCGGCATGTCCTTTATCATTACAAATTCCATTTGAGTCTTCAGGAAATACCTTTAAATGCTTTTTCTTTTCTTTACTTAAAAATCAGATGAAAATACGATTTTTCTCCAATGCTTGGGTAAACTGCAGCTTGAAAAGTTACAAATTACTTGACACGACTGCTTTCAATTTGATTCTTATAGAGCATTGTAGAAAAAAGGTGTTAAAACATATTTGTTGTCAAAAATCAAATGATGTAGATTCTCCTGCTATTTTGAAATTTGTAATGAAGAAAAAGAGTCTAGACTCTTGATATGGGCCTCTGTACATTTGCTTTACTGTGGAAACTCTTATGAGGCTCGTGAATCTTATCGATACTCTACACTGTATCAACCGAGTTTACAAATATAAAACAGTTCTAAATGTACTAAATGCTATGAAAATATGGTGTCGAGCATGTCTTACGACTATCTCTCAATTTCGTTGATAAGGAAGTATTGTTGCAAAATGACGTCTATAGTTGATCATGAGCGCATGTCATTAACATCAACGACTGTTCACGACGAATGGAAATAAAAAATTATGATCGTTCATTAAACCGTTCACAGGCGACGCATACGATGCTTTAAGATATTATCCTAGCAGTATTTATAGTCGATGCTTTGTTACTCTAGTTATTAATAGCAGTTTTTCTACAGTCATTGTTTACGATGGCTATAATAAACCATAAAATATCATTTATGATTGTTGTAAACGGTCACTACAAACAGTTGCAATTAAGGTGAGATAAAGAATACTTTGAAATCATAGGTTACTCTATCATCGTTTTATATTACATATACGAATATCCATTACTTGCTCTTCTAAATTTATTGATAACCTGATGAAGTATCAAGGCACAACGTTTCTCCTTATCGCATAGAGAAATTGCGTTATTAAAAAATAAAGCAATATTTCTATCGTTCATTACTATCTATTCTCTCGTTGATACACCATTGCATTGATCATGATCTCTTCATCTTATTCATGTTTTTTTTTGGCTTTTATTTTGGTTACTGAAGCTGTATGTAATACATTTATTTGCTTGTTAAAGACTCTACTTTAACTGTTTGTAATTTTTGTTAAAATGAAACAGGATTTAATTTTAAGAAACAAAAATCATTTCTTCTAAAAAGGAAACCTATCAATTTTTATAGTTATTCTCGAATAACACTTGAAGAAAAAAAGTTTTATACTTTCCTCAATATTCATGATAATTATTCTCTCATAAATATTTTTATTTTAAATGCAAGTGGCTGGTTGAATTGTTCTAATATGTTTGAAGTGTTTGACTATTGTAGTGGATGCCACAAAACTTGTAATAAAGTTCGAGATTCGTACAATATGAAGCTCTGCTCAACAGTTTGCGTAAAAGGCTGCTTTTGTACTTCGGGTTACGTACGTCAAGAATACATGCCCAACAGTTCATGTGTTCATCTAAGTCAATACTACTGTAGGAACCACTAAATCCTGCATACACGAAATCAATATATACATATAATGTTTTTAAGATTCATTGATCAGTTCGATTTATGAAATTAACCGAAATGATTAAAAAATAAAATAGCTTCAGACTATATATGTATTGATACGTATTCTTAAAGAATTCGAGATTAACTATTGACTATTAGTTTTATTGTGTTTGTTGAAAAGTAAAATTAATAATCAATTGAAGCACGAGACTAGCGAATGTTACAAAAAGAATGACATAATATTTATTTCCAGCTTTTCTTGTGTGTCTTTGTATTCAAAGAATTCGTCTTTCTATCAAAATATACTACATTTATTTTTCTATTGAGCAATGTATAAAAGATTATCTGAATGTTTTTGATGATTTTCTTATTGAACAAAGATGAAAACAGTCTACCAACTAGAAAAAAAAAGTAACTTTAAAAGTATATTTCATGAATATGTAATTGAGTGTATGTATTGTATGAAAAAGTAGCTCGAATTGTGGTCCTCAAATTTCTCTATTAATTAAGTATACTGTGATCTTTTTCTCGTAATAGCTACGTTTACACTTGTTTTCTTCAAATAGTTCTATGACTATTGTTTCTGTTGTTTTTAAGTTCATTTAGAGACTACTACTAAACTCAAGAAAACTTAGCAAGAAAAAGATCAATTAAAATCATTTTCATGTTGTTCAACTATTGAGAAAAGCGTTTGTTTATCATTGACTGTGCTGTCGAATATGAGCTTTATAAAAAGTTATGTTGCTAGAACGATCGAAATATGATGTGACAAACTTTGCATTCTAAATAATTAATTTAGAGCTACAATATTATGGATTTGACGAACGAATCTTTGGAGCTAGTACTTCACAAAATATGGGAAAATCAACCGTGTCATTTCATGACAGTCCTTATTTAGATAGAGCATTCCAATAGCAATACAAATGCCAATACAATTTATAGATTCTAATGCTTCACAAAACTAAAGAGAAAATAAACTGGCTTCTTTTTGCAGAACTCTGCACATGATGGAAATTTAGAATACTACTTGTTCAATCTATCATACATGCAATACAACATCAACTATTCTTACGTCTTTTTTTTTTCACAAAAACCGATGACAATTGATCTTGCTTCCTATAGTGGTTACCATTGTTATGCTCTCTTCCACCATCGAGGCAACTACCCAGCCTAACTCATCCATTTTGAGCACATAATTTCTCACATGTAGATCTCAATACCAGTATCTACAACTTGATAGAATTCACATCAAAAGAAGAAACTTCGGATCGGTAAGAATTTATCAGCATCATTGTCTGATCGATGACTAACTCAACACGATTCAAAGTAAACGAAAAGCTTCAGTTTCTTAATTAACTTCGTCTTTTTTAGTTTAATATGATCGCATAATAGACGACATCTGTCGACTAATGAATGAAATTGTTTGATTAATACAGTATATTGGCATATTATCAATATTGATCGATATCATCGTACAGTTAATTATCTCATTCTAGCACACTTAGGATAAAAGTAGTTGTCTTATTTCTCAGCTAACTCTTTCTTTTTCAGGTCAATGTAATGTCACAGATGAAAAAGGCCTACACATTCGGTCAGCTAATTAATACTATCATCACATCGAGCAAATGGCACATCATACTAAAATTCATCGATCAATATCACTACTCAACTGACAACACCGCTGAGACACTCCAGATAAATGTAATTGTGTCATATATCAACTAATTACCGTTTTTCATAGAGGAATGAAAGCATAAAAATAACAAAATCGATTGACAGATTCGAACAGTCAGTCAAGTAATTTAGAGATTGAGGATGTATCATAAACTTTTGATGATTTTAATATGAACACATTTAAACATCATTTTTACTGTTAAGTGGCCTGTGTGAGGAAGAATTTTTATTCAGAAACAATACGCGAAGAGTTTCCGGTGAGTGTTAGTTAGCTATCCTCCATCATATCGCTTGTCAATTTCAAGATGGTGTCTATGAAGATATGTCCGAATATATTTAAGGAGCGAAAAAGATAATTCAGAAAACTTTCAAATTATACAACTGTTTAGTTTACTTTCATTTAAACGTATTCATACGCAGCTTAAGCATCAAGAAGTGAGTCGATCAAGTGATATTAGAAATCATTTTTTAAACATTACTGTTTATGAATGGTTATTGAACACATATTGGATGATGAAGAAGAGAATGAAAATAATAGTATTGTAATTACTTCTCATTTTTGCTCATCTACTCTTACACTTCGGTCAATGTCAAAAGCAAAAGTCGCTTCGGCAAATACTTTCTATTTACCAAAGTTGTTTGAAGCATATAACAAAATAGACTAACTTTTCCTAAAGAAAAATCACTATACCATTATGTACTACGTACTAAAAAGTTTTACTCTGAACAACGAACTTCAACGGTAATGTTATTTGTCCTCATGAAGATCTATATAACGTATTTGCCACATGTATGAATGAGAAACAAAACATAATTGTTTATGTCAAAGGTTGATCTTGACAAAGTAGAAATAGATTAACTTAAAAGATATACTTTATGAAAGAGTCGTGCGAGCTAATTCTGTGTTTTTTTTTTCAATTGAGTCTTGCGCCATGAATTGGAAAGTATTCCAGAATATGTTTGGTATGCACATTCATATTGTGTCTGAGACGCATTGACCAATAATCAAAATACGTAGAATTATATGTGCGATCTCTGTAAAATAGAGCTAGAGTACAGAAAAAACTCATACAATAGAGTGAAGTCAGACAGTAATGCTCAATATTTTCAAAAGTGAACAGCTCTCTACAAAGTCAAACAAATACGAAATCTTTTTTAATCTTAATAGTTCAAAATAAATGCTTTATGAAAATGAAAGCTTTTTAAAAGAGATACTAGCTTTGAACCAATATCTATACATTGATTAAGTTATTTTTGCTTGTTTATATTCAATTAAACTATGCTCATCAGAATTCCGTGAGATTAAATTAGATCTCAATCAAATAAATTATCTTGAAATGCCTTCGAACTGAGATGAAAGTTGTTCATCATCAATCAGATGCACAGAAACTTCTTGTTAATAGCAACACAATTCGACATGAATTCAATCATTGAAGTAAAACTTTGTAACTATGAAAATGGACCCATTATTTCATTTTAATAAAAGAGTCGTTAAAGAAACAATTGCGTTGCGGTCTAAGTGTATTTATATGACTTAATAGCAACGTAAACATATGATTTCCCTACTTAAATTTGCTGTTGCTATTTTCTTTTCATTTCATAGTTATAACAAAAGAAATAGAAACCAATCTATATGCGAATATTTGATTCATGGTAGTTTGTAAGAGAAAACAATACTCGTTCGTTTGCTGTTCTTTTATTATTAAATATAAAACGTATTATTAAGCATATTTAGTTAGAACGATTTGTAAAATTCCTCAATCCTTCGTCAAGAAAGCCAGTCAGACTTTTTCTAGCAAACAGTTGTTCTTCGGGTATCTCGCAAGCACGAAATTCGGGCGCATTTGATCGAAGTACGGGTCCATTGAAATTTTTTCTTTGAGCCTAAAGGAAAAGAAATAAGGAGTGAACAGATTTCTGTTTCAATTCAACTGCCCTACTTACTTGTCGACTAAGTGCAAATATGCAATGTGTTACTTGAGCAATGTTACGCTTTTCGTAAAGATCTACCGTTTGAAATAAGTCCAGATCAAGTAAACCGTATGCACGGGCCGCATTTTCTATTTCATGTGTATAAATCTGACAATTATTATAAGAAAATATTGTATACTTACGGAAGAGCGATACATTTTCACGCGATTTGAATCCTCCGCTTCCTGTGGCGAATTTCGGAATCGCATTCGGTTGAAGTTTATTCATCAATCTTTTATTAGTGTTGAAAAACATAATCAAGCTCAATAGACTAATCAATAGAAAGCTAACATACTTGCACAAGATGATACCATCTTTGAGAGCATCTTCATAAGAACAATTTGGAAACTTCTCACCAATTACCAATTCGATCCATGCTTGTGCTTCCTTATCAAGCTCTGAATCGCGCTTTATCGCTATCTAAATAAATTACATATATTTAAGTGTATCATAATGATGAAAGTTGAAAAAGGAAAAGGAAAAAAGAAACCATCAAGAGATAGATAATTTTCTCGTTATGATTAGTGCCAAAAAAAAACAAGAACAATAGATACAGTGATGACAGCTCTTTGCCTATACGGATAATTCAATACTGTAGCAGTATATATGAGAATGAAATACACTAGTTATCCAATTCTTGGTTTCGTCGATGTACTAAGATGGACCAGTTTCTAATTTGGGAATAGTTTTTGTGTGTATTAGCATATAACGACGATAAAAAAAAGGAAAACAAATGTTTGCATAGTTTTGTAGTCAGTGGAAGAATGCAAGAAATAGGGAAGAATTTCAATCTTCTGTTAATAAAATATTCATCTGAAAAGGAGTGGGTAGAGATAAAACAGTTTTCGAAACAAATTATTTAACTATCGTGATTCAATAATCACTTGATTATAAAAATTAAACAAAAGGTATTAAAGAAAAAAATTACTGTGATCGCTCTGTTGCTGAAGAATGTTTCTGACTACATGTTAATTATTATTTGTCTGTATTACCTTCATTAGATTGCTAGCCAGTGTTCCATATGCAGGTCCGTAATTGGCCATTTTTCTTCACTTTAGCACAGAAAATATAGCAGCGTAAACACTAATGTAGTAATATCGATGAGTATTCTCAACTATTGTTTATATAGTATCAACGCACACGCATGCGTACGAAAATAAAACCATAAAAGAGTTATTACTGGTATCCGCTGACCTAATTTTCTTATCTAGCATGACATGGAAAGTACAGAAATGCGAGGAGAAAGAAAAACAATCAACAGCTTGTTTTTCCTTACATACACCATGTCAAATAAGTAGGGTTGTGTTTGCAAAGTCGATATAGCATTTTCTCTCTTGCATGTACACGTTAGTGACATCAACAAATGTATTATTATGTGAGACAAGTATTTTTCTCTTGCTTAAGATTACTAATCGAATTGTTCTGTCAAAGACTAGGAATTTGGATAGATAATGGGATTAAAGATTACAGATTTTGTGCACATTTCCATTTGATTTATCCACCTTTTTTTTGTTCTTTATATCGCAGATTCTAGTCTTTAGAGTTGTTATTATTTCACATTATCTGTCTGTCTCTTCGGTTTTAGATGGTCATTTTTTTTTAGATATTTTGGGCTCTTAAGTTTTTTCATTTTTTGAATTTTTTCACTTTTGATTTATGGATTCAACTTAACAGTCAATTATGCGGATCACTTCTGTATTTACAGCTTGTTTTCTTAATTTTTGAAACTGTTCCGTTTCTTGCATTTCGATTGTTTTGACTCTGTTCTTTAGAATTTCTGAACTTGAAAGGGCACAAAATCAACAAATCAGAAAGATTCATAATTATTCAATTTCGGGCTAAATAAATCGATGTCCGATAAGTTATCTTCAAGGTGTGAATGTTGCTGTTGGATGTTGGTCTTCTCTTCACCCACACCCACATCAATTTCAAAATTTGACATCAATAATGATATGATGAAATGAAAGAAAGACTCTATTTCGTTCTTTTTTTTTTTTGCGTCCCTAAGACTTTTTTTCTTTTTCTTGTGTCTTACTGCTTCAATAAAGTACATGCGATTTACGACTATTGCGCGCAAAATAAAATCACACTTAGGCAAGTAAAAAGTCAAACAAATAAAGTAAGAAATTTTTCAGCGAGCTGTTGCAACTGCTTTATTGGTTCGAAAAAAAATACTCTCCAATAATGTTGTAAGATTGATAGAACGAAAAAAAGTCGCAATTGATGGAACGAACGATTTGAAACAATTTGAAAGGAAGCTTATAATTTTTTTTTTCGTTACGAAGTTGCAACGATTATGTACAGCATAACAAGAAATTCAGTTTTTACATTCTCATTTTTTTTTGTCGTTCTCTCACTCTCTCACATGTTGTCGCGCTTTTTCTTTTCTTCTGTCAGGAAGATTGTCAGAAAGAGACGCAGTAACAATCATTTCGGAGGAAATAGCAGTAATAAAACACTTGTTATATTATTTTTATAAAGTAAACGACCCTATGGGAAACATGACTGTAACTGAACGCTTTGTCGACGCTGATGAAGAACCTTTACGAAGAATAATGCCGATCGAAGACTACGAAAACGAACCGTTGGTAACACTTCAAGAAGCAACTAAAAATCTTCAACGATCGATAAAAAAGATTAATGCTATGGTTCGGATCGCAAAAAAAAATTATATATCTGATCCGACAAATAATCTGACTGTTGATGAGGCCGCAGCCATTTATCTTTATACTATTGAGAAAAAGAAAGCTCATAAAACAGTTTCTTTTCAACTGAATAAAACACTTCGCTCTAATGAACGAAATGAACTGACTCCTTGGCTTTCCTATCTCCGACTCTTTCTTAGTGGTTTGAATAAATTACCGTCGATAAAAGGTACAATTTGGCGCTTCGCTCGAGGCGACGTCACTGGAAATTATCAAACTGATTGTGTCTGGTTTGGATTCAGCTCGTGTACAGGAATCAAGTTGGTACTTGACAGATTTCTAGATAGAACCAGTATGTATACATTATTTCGAATTGAATGTATCAATGGCAAATCGATCCACAATTACTCTAGTCGACCAGATGAAGATGAAGTTTTATTGATGCCTGGTACATATTTACGATTGATGAGCAAAGGAAAGTTACAAAATGGATTATGTTTTGTTCATTTACAAGAAAACGTTCCCCAATATTTACACCCAGGTCAGCCTTTGGGATTTTCATCTTCTACGTACGATACCCACCGAACAGATCAATACTTCAGATCACCTACAATTCAACCAAATGATCAAAAAAAATGTATGTAATCATATAGTGAGGTCATTTTTTGGATTAAGTGATGTTTTCTATTGGCGACATGTCAGTGACATAAAACAGAATGTAACTCGGCGGTTCTACAAACAAAAACAAAAAATAATGCAAAAGATAGAGTCTTAGAGGTCAGACAATAAGTTCTTTCTCTTTGTTTTGTACCACCTTATCTGATCAGAAAGATCAGTGCAGGAAAATCAAATCTTTTGAACTTGACCTGCTATTTGCAGTAGTGTAGTACTGGTTAATTCGATTTGAATTGTCAAATTTCTGAATTCAAATCTTTGCTGACACTCACTGGCAAGCATGACGATACTAGGAAATCTTAGCACGATCATCAGCCTGTGAAAAGTCGTTAATTCAAACGCTAGAATCGAATCGATGACGCCGACCCTACTGACTGAACAAGCTTGCTACTTTCTTTTGTGGAAGTCATATTATGTTTTTCCAAGAAAAATAGTGTGAGTGTAAGTTTTAAGTCGAGGTTTTCTAACTTCCATTCATAACCATGGAAGACAGAGGCCGATAAGTATGTTTTCCCCAGCAGTCAGAGGTCGCAACGACAACGATTATTGAGTTCACTTCTATAGTAATCGAGAATAACAGATTTCGGACTCATTTCAGGAAACTCTGTTACAACAGAAGAAATTGCTGAACGTCATTAATGGCAAGACTTAGATTGTTCGAGAAAGTTCTAGAATATTTCAAAGCCTTCGTTGAAATGTGAACGGCTAGAATACATTTATGAATGTTCTAAGAAGCACAGCTTCTGATTTTTGTGTAGATAAAAATTTATATTCAAGATGTCAGAAAGAACGGAACACGAAAAACGAAAAACAACGAGAGAACAGTAACTAGGAATATAAAAACTACGCACTGGTAAAAAAGAAAACCTAGTATTTCTAATGTAGAAATAAAATAGATAGTTTCTCTAGCGGCTAAGAACCCTTGGAAAACAACTATCGTGTGCTAGATGTTTTTCACGTAACGTATTTTCTATTAGTATAATGAGACACAAAAAGTCATGTGAAATCCAGATTTTAATCGTACTCTACGCTTTATTCGACATGCAGCCAACATGCAAGTTTTTCTGCAAAGAAATAGTTTGAAATAGTGCTTTCCATACAGATCATGTTTGAAGAACACTAAATGTTTATTCAACACATCGGATGGTGATAGTAAGTCGAAATCAAATATAGATTAGAGAAGTTTTTGTTCATTACTGAAGAAACAAAAACTGAGTTATTCATTTGCAATTAATAATTCCTTTCAGTTTATTGTTCTGCAGCGGAAAATATCTCTCTTTCTTATGTTGAAAATTCTTTTCCGAAATTGTTTTAGACACACATTATTCAACTGCCATACAGCCGACAAACTATTACCGAACAGGTTAGTTAGAAAAATTTCACATTGACAAAAAACATTGTCTATTATGGGCGTATCAAAAAGAACTTTCCCATCTAACAGAATCAATCTACTAGAAAAAATAACGGATGTTTTCATTTAGAAAAGCCATGGCTTGATCTTCAATATCATCGGAATAGTGAAACATCGATAATGACTCCTAGAGACCTTGAGGTCATGTTACAAGATCCTCCATCTGAAGTCAGCAGTGTCATATTAAACCGTATTGCAGGGTCAATGCTTGGCATGGCCTTGGGTGATGCACTTGGAGCTCATGTTGAATTTCGACCGCGACAATACATGCTAGAGCATCCAGTGCGAGACCTAGAGGCAGGAGGGACGTGGGGCCTTGCAAAAGGACAAGTAAAGTATTACCTCTTTATATAAGATTCTTGATTCTTTGTTGAATAAGTCTCACTCAATACTCAAAAAAAGTTCTAAAGCCTTTTTAAAATTTGTGCAACTCGATAATATCAGAAAGAATGACGTTCGTTTTATTGGAAAAAACTTTCCTTGGCAAATTTTCCAAACATTTAGATATCGACATCGTATTCTTTATAAAAGACTATGCTATTGATATCATGAAGTCTTAGTTAAAAAAAAGAATAGACAACAATCTTGTTGTCGTAAGACCTACTTTCATGTGGTAATAAATTTTACTTTCCGCCGTCTGAAAGTATGCATAGCTTATACATGAAAACTTCCTTTCATTTTAATAACGATTTTCGTTCAAGTTTCATGAGAAGACTTTGGAAGTGTTTAACGATTGAACACAACTAAAAACATAGGCAAATAATGCTTCACTTCATCTTTCTTGTATTCCTTCAAGAAAAATGTGCTTCAAACAGATATATAAAATTGATAATTCTGTTATTTTCCAGAAATATATTCTTTTTAGTTCACAGACGACACCTCTATGGCTCTTTGTCTAGGAATTTCGTTGGTATCGCGTCGTGACTTTGTTCTCTACGACCAGCTAGTTCGATATAAGTGGTGGTACAGAAATGGTTATATGTCCTCGACTGGACGATGCTTCGATATTGGTGCAGCCACTAGTCAGTCGTTGCAAGAATTCGAACGTCGTCAACAGCAGTTTGCTATCAAATATAATATTCCTTTCGATCAATTAGATTTTCTCTCTGATCCTCATCTGCTTGCAGATTTTAATGTGGATTGCAGTGAAGATGGCGCAGCAGGTAACGGAGCACTTATGCGACTAGCGCCCGTACCACTCTTCTTTCATAAACATCCTGCTTACGCCGTTGAGTACTCCGGTATTAGTGGCATCATTACTCATGGTGATCTGAAAGCCTATGATGCTTGTCGCTATTATGGTGCTTTGATTGTGGCTGCTCTACGAGGTGAAACAAAAGAACAATTGCTCGATGACAACTTTTATTTTAAACATGAAACCTGGTTCAATAATAAGAAACTCGTTCCAGAAATCATGAACATTGCTCAAGGCTCGTATAAGAGAAATGGTGGATATGATGAAGGCATTCGAGGCAAAGGTTACGTTGTTAATGCCCTAGAAGCTGCCTTGTGGGCTTTTTGGTGCGATGATGGTTTCTTTAAAACAGGTGCTCTAAATGCAGTTAATCTTGGAGATGACACTGATACCACTGCTGCTATTTATGGACAACTTGCAGGTGCTTACTATGGCTATACAAATCTACCCAAGAAATGGGTCAAACACGTCTATGCTCACAATTTTATAATGTGCTTAAGCAAGTGGATTCTTTATGAGGGACAGATGTGGCAGTCAAAATCTTATACTCAGAATACTTCACAATTGAATTTTAAACCTAATTCTAATGTCCTAACGGCTGTTCAATCTACAGCAGCAAGGGGTCTGGCGCCAAACACGAAGCGAGAATATATCCAAAAACCGAATGCTCCACTTCATCAATTAACTTCTAATGCATCACGGCTACCGCCAAATACAAAGTATCCATCAGTACTATATGATGCTCATGGAGCAGCTCTAGCAGCTCAGTCAGATGCGAGTTTGAGACCGACCATAACAGCAGTACCGTTAGGTCGTTATGATCCAACACGAATAGGATATACTTATACTGGAGCGATTCACGAGACAAAAAATTATTCTGACAATAGGCTTCGTAATCCAACAAATAGGTCACAAGTCTAGTCTCAATTAATTCTAGCTGATTTAACTCAGCATTATGGCTCTACATCATGAAGCAACTGAAACTTAGTGTTAATTTAATGGAACATTTTTTTTCAAGTTTTTTTTTTTTGCATAATTTGACGCACTTTCAGCTATCTGAAATATTCACAGTCAGCTGAAATACGCATATTTCCCGTTTTGGAATATTTGAGAAAATAAGACTATACCGAATTTGCATTCAAATCATTTTATTTTCATTAACGATTTTTATGTTTAATCCAATCGTATGATTTTCTAGATATTGTCAGTCATGCACACCCATATAACTACGGTGACGACTAAGAGCAACACTCAGAACATTCATTCGTTTCTCTCTAACTTGATTAATATGCTGCCAATCATGAAGGGTGTGGGTGTGAATGGTAGGAGAACTCACACGGCTATATCATAGAACGCATATATCACACAAGAATAGTTTATTCAACTAAATTAGTATAAGGACAATCTTTGAAGCTCCTTAATCAATTAGGAATTGAACCTGTTCGGAATAGAAAAATCGAAGAAGGAATGTTGGAATCTCTGCTGATAGTTGTCGAGTACCGTCTTCATGTATATTGACCAATGTATACTCGTAAAAGTTTGTTGATGCTAAGGAATTAAAAACACCAACAATGACGTTTAACTGAACGAGAACATTTTTCATTCAAATATTGTGAAAACTAGTTTCATTTGAATACTCTAGCCTTGAATTCAGTTCTATATAAGGTCAATGACTGACTGCTGCCAAATTGGTAAAAGTCGTCCATTTGAGATTTGATGTTGATTGCGATAGTTGAATTTGTTCAGTCGAAAGAGTGTCAGAACTAATACAAAAAAGAGAATACCGCTTCGTTCAATGGATCATTGAACTAGGGAACATGATTGACCGGCCATGTGTTATATGTTATAATCATGAATGTATTCATTGACAACAAATGGACAATTCATGTAAGCTTTGCATTTATAATTAACATGAATTAAATTACGAAGACGTCTTAGAGTTCAAGTTGTATATTGTGCATGTGAATGTTCAATGGTGACGACGTATTTCAATATAAAGTCAAGTATACAAAATAAGTCCATAGAAAGTTAAGATGTAAAAGATAATGAATCCGCTCAAATCGTGCACCATGAAGAGTCAATTAGAAAATTCAACTATACATCTCGAATTAAATCTTCGGATACAGGGCAACATTTTGCCAACGAAGAATTCACCACGATTGAAAAGGATTCTCAAGAAAAGATTCCTATAAATTTTCACCATTCTTGAAGATCTTTGTGATTCTTCTACATGGCATACACCACTTCATTAATTATTTATACGGGACATACATTGATTATCAACTTAACTGATCCCAGAACAGAAAAAAAAAATTGTTTGACTAGACTTTTGACCGACAATCACGATAATTTGATAAACTTCATGAAAATCGAACCGAGCAAAAAAAATTTATGTCGAAGAGCAGAAAATTATAGTTGACTCAACACTCCAAGTGCTCAACAACCTCAACAAAATGGTAATTCAAATAAATAGTTTTGGCAGGTTTGATAGATCGACGAACTAGATAAGACGGAGTTACAGGAGATTTTTATCAAGACAACAAGTTACGATGGGCGTAGGAGACATTTCAGACAAGACTTGACTGGCACCGCGAACCTTTCGGATTAGTCATGTCGCCCATCCTTGCCTATTCTTTAATTACTTGGACTATCATTCTAAACTGTTTGACTTTTCTGCTTTTGTTAGACTTGATTATTCAATACTGCTGTTGGTCTTAAACCAATATTATCATTTATGTGTTACAAATATAGTCAATTCTACTTATTTTTTATTTCCTTATTCTCTGTTCTGAAGATTTTTTCACAATTTTTTCGATTGCATTCAGCAATCATTATTATGTATCTGAGTACTTATTGTCTAAAGTCAGTTAAATGATATGCTAGAGACATCAGAATTGGAACTGGTACTGATTTTAATTACAAATTCACTAGTCTACTATTAGATCAATAGCTAGCTGCTTCACTGATGAGAACAACATCAGTAGCAATCGGCATCGATGTAGAATAATTCAAAACCTATCGATTTCTTTTTTTTCACATTAAACGAGCTTTCCCAAGCTTATATTTTCTAAATTGATTGACTCATCTTCTTTCGCTCGTTGGCAGCAGTCTGCCGCACACGTTTGTACTTGATTAGAGATTAAAATTGGTCGAGTGCTTTGAGTATCAATGCTTACAGAAAACAAGAGAGAGAAGAACCTAAGTAAAGCTAGCCTGTGTTTTAAACTTCTAAAAATCAAAAAAAATTCACATTTTTACCTTACTATAAATCGATAAGTTGATTAATAAAAGATAGAGATGTGTAGCTGACATGAACTCAACCGTCTTTTGACCAATTAATCTAGGAATATTCATTCGAACAAGTTGGCTCCGTGGAAAACGATTCATCTGACTCTGACTTTGAAATGACTTGATATATTGTAGTATTGCGATTTCTTGTACAGTTATGGCAAACTGATCGACTGACATTTCTTAATCAAGTCTGATATCAGCAGGCAAATCAAATATATACATGCTTATTTCAACAAGATATTGAATTTATTATATCACGAAAACAAAATTAAGTCAGGATTTTTAAAACTTCTAAGTTAGACATTAAGTATAGTACATGTCGACCATCAGTAACACATACAAATAAACTTGCTCACATACTTTCTGCAATAACCACTTTTAAAGCCCTCCAAATTGCAATGTATCATGCATTTCACTGTAGCCGAGCTACTTAATGGATCACAATTGAAAGTACGAACAGCAATCGATACAGCTTCGCCTGCAGACATGTCTGAAAAATTAACAATAATGTTATCTCATATTAATAGCTAATAGCCTTCTACTGACTGTCATTTGAATCTCCATCAAGTTGATTTACAGCTTGAATCGCAAGCACCAAAATGAAGAATAATAAAATTGAAACAAATTATTCCGAGTTCATAATGCTTATATAAAAAAGAATGACTCTATTATATGAAGACCGTTAAATTACAGACTCATTTAAATGTATATAATCACTTGATTTCAATAAAAGCGATGAATGATACTCGAATTCTGATGGTAGAAAGAACTGCTTATATATTACATCGCTGTATCATCAAATCTACCTTGTAATGTTTCATGTAAGTCAATCTTGAAAATTGATTTCCATTCAAGTTTCAAATCTTAACTTTCAACTATCAACTTTCAAAATTCAAGTTTGAAGTATCGATTTTCAACATTGAAATAAATACAGCCAGTTTCTCGATGAGGGTGCCGCGAAAATAAAGACAACTGAAATCTGAAACTTGAAACTTCAATAGTAGTTACTTAATTAAATTCAACTTTGAAGTTTGACACTCCGAGACATAACGGAATTACAGAACATTTCTTGTCAAGATATCTGGTCATGATGGGTATGGAAGACGTTTCAAACAATATCCGACGGATATTGAAGACATTTAAGACAAGTCATTTCATCCATCGATGTAATAAAATGAGAAAAATAGAATGAGAATATATTTAACATATCATATACTGGAAAGTGTATAGATTGATAGATGCTGACAAAAAGAGTCTTCAACTTTCAGTTTTAGTGCTTCGTGTGGCTCCTGGACATATTTCTAAAAAGCTGCTTGACATCTACAATGGTGTAAAAAGAAGCGAAAACTTACTTTTTACCAGCAGCTTTGAGTGATAGGATGCATAGTCAAAATAAAATATCATGTCTACTAAAATATTGCATATATTAGATGTATCGAAGCAATTCAACAGAAAATTTGTAAATGCATGTGTAAACTCGGGCCCATCTTCACATTGACAATTGTTTCATGCATGCAAGCGTGTTTAAAAATTGATCAACCCTTATGATATGTTTTTCAAGGTAGAAACGAAATTTCATGAAGCAACCTGGGCATGGTGGGTGTGGGTGTAATTGTATTGGAAGTATCTATTTTTGTAAGACTCATTAAGTTAGAAGGATTCTTTCATAGTTTATTTTAAACTGACATTTTTTCGCTATTTTTTTTTTCATTGAATTTCACCAGAGTTTCAACTCAAATTATGCACGAATGTAGCTGAAACTACAGTACCCTATATTCCTACAAAAATTATCATGGTCTTAAAAAAATCTTGTTGGAGAAAATGATTGAAAGAACGACTCAAAATTTTATCGCGAATATATGGTGGTTTCAGCTACATGTGTGCATAATTTGAGTTGAAATTCTTGTGAAATTCGATGAAAAAAGTCAGCATAAAAAACATAAGTTTAACAGCAGTTATGAAAGAACTCTTCAAACGAATGATCGTTACACAAATAGATATTCCCGATATTATTCCTTCGAATGATGAAAATCGTTGACCTCTATTCCTTTTTGTTATCGAATTATTCAAAAAAATAGTTATAGGTACCAACTTTTCGGATGAACAGAAATTACTCTATATTCTACATCGAATACAAAATACTATTTTGGGATCTAGGTCTGGCACATCATATATGAATGATGAAGCCTGAATTTTCTTGGGTTTATATAGTATACTTTTGCAATAATATCCTTTTTTTCCTATTATTAGCATTACTTCAGCTTTCTCTCGTTTCAAGTATGCTTTTGTTGGACTATTATTATCGAATTACAAAAACACAAATACGAGAGCAGTCAGACCATTAAAATGAAGTCATCTTCAGGTTTTGTCGTTAATTTAAACGGTCAATAGAAAAAAGGGCATTTTGTATTCAATTGTCAAACGAAGAAATTTATATAACTGCTGTCGAATCTTACTTCTTCATTATTGCACACAAAAAAAAGGTTATTATAGCAAGATATTAACTAGAATAGTACTTGGAACAAGAACTTCGATTACAACACTACTGATTTTTCATCGACATTTGGTATAGGTAATTGTTCTCATTGTTCAATATATTTTGTCTACAAGAATTGTTTGAATTGCTTTAGAAGAAATTTTTCGTTAAATTTTGTTTTATTGAGGTACAATGATTATAGATCACCGAAGGTCAACAACATTCATTACAATGAAATGAGAATCGACCTGTTTCTTCACGTATACATTAGTTGTTTTGACTTCACCATAGTCGATTCTGTTTGGTTTTTCATTGGATTATTACTTAAATCTTACTTCTAAAAATATGGAATATAATACCCATAATCTCTTTAGATTTTCCTTAGAAATTCATTCACGACTAAAAGACAGTTATAACAAGTTGATAAACAAAACAATAAAGGATTTTTGCTATTCGAGGTCAGTAAAAATGAGCAAATTCATTTTCTTTGTCTTCCAATGTGCATGTGTGCAATATGTTCTCATGAGCAGCTACGCTTCGTTGATCGACCACATCATAGCAATTACTTTCGAGTATTCGGGATTATTCTTTAGCTAAAAGGTTGTTTAGTACCAGAAAAATAAAAACAAAAAAAAAAGGTAAAAGGCATCATTTACTTGAACTATTAATGTTATAGCTTTGACGTATGCGTACAATGTACGATCTTTTCAAATTAGATGTACAGGATCAAAGTCTACACTTGTTTTCAGTGGTAGTCGATGCATTCGGATGATCCTTTCGTGAAACTCTCTTATTAAATGTTTTTCAATATATATCGATGGAATTTATTTTCTTTGAAATCTAATTAATCAAAAAATATACAACATTATAAGCCACTTGAAGTGGTTCTGAAAACAAATTGAAAGTGTATGATGACGACTTATAATTGGATGAAAAACTTGCCCATCCTTAAGTCGATAAGCTTTGCTCAATTCGTCTTTCATACTAACCAATTCGCGTCCATTTAGACATAACAGATTTAATTTATGCTTTCAATCTTACCTCATATATTTCTCCCTAAAAAAGAAAGATTCTAATTAACTAAACTGTTAAATATGCTTTGAAAACTCTTCAACTGAGAGAGTACGAAAGAGTGTAAATTCAAATCGGCAGCAGTGTATTATAATTTGCATTCATCAATCATTACTTTTTTTCAATTAGTAAATAAATTGCAGTGCGCAAATATCTGGCAAAGAAGACCTGCACCAATAGACTTATCGATGAAACATTTGCATATTTCATTTTTTCTTTTTTCTGTTTATTAGTTGATATTTTACTTTCTTTTCACAGTGTACAATCTCTCGATTCAAATTTGCTTTTCTGTGGAAACGTTTCTTTTAAAAAGCGTCGAAATTCCTCATGAATTCTATCCTGATTCGTATAATTTGCACTTGTACGATCGTTAATACTTAGAAATTTAGGCATCTGTGATCGCCGACGAAGTCCATCAAAAAATAGTTTTGTTTTTCTCAAACTATTCGTAAGTACTTGATTACAAAAATCTTCTCCATCAGGTGGACAAGCACTTTTCATTCGTCGTTGTTCGACACACGCATTTGATTGTTCAATCAAATATCGAGAAACAAAATAGGTTGGATGAACATCATTCATGTCACGAAATCGATGTGATGATTGTTCACGATGAATCTGAGTGAATTTCGCGAACCAAACCTCTTCAGCAATCGATTTTCTGATTGGATGTGGAGCATGCGGAAGAAAATGCCGATTATCTTCATATAAATTTATATCTGCATTGGACGGAAAATTGTCTAGTAGAAAATTTGTATTCAACATTGCTTTTTTGTGAATATTCAATGTAACATTGGTGTTCGATGTTAAACGATCATCACCGTAAATAACTGGACATTTTCCATGGAGAAAAAAATCGTCGATCGAAACTGGGCGTCCGAGTATGTAATCATCATTAAAATAAAGATAAAATTCTTTCAAATTTGGAATTTTGTGAAGATTGGCTTCGATAGTATGAGAATTAAATGTTGGAAGGTACTTATTATCTATGATTTCTTGAGTTGAGATCACGTGGAGTTGTGTCTGTAATTTTGAAATATTTAACCAATTGGGTATTTGATCGGTTACAACATAGATATGACCATGAAATGATGGCATATATTTTTCAATACTTCGTAGTGAAAAACATAATTCATTGTTGTCTTTCGATAGACTTGCTGCAGTGCTGTGACGTTCTTGTAGACGATCGCTACCCAAAAGTGGTCCGTTGACGGAAAACCAGTAGTTTTTCAGTCGAATATATTCTTCATTACTACCATTGACATAAGTATAAACAATATCAAACAGAAAATTATCGTAATTTATAAACGACGACGATGACGAATAACCTGGTCGCAACAACCAATTGGGAGTGTTTTGAATGACGATAATAAAAGAAAAGACAGCGAGTAAAAAAGTTTTGTAGTTTTTACCAAACAGCTACAAACAGAAAAAAGTCACAGTTTATTATAATTTCTCTTTTCATTGTTTTTTCCACATGATCTACACAAAAATGAACTATCCTGACCTTGACAAAATTTGTAGAGCACACTTTACGGTAAGACAGACTTTATGATACTAATCTTTGTACGCTGTCAAACACACCGGTTCAGTAAGTATTACCGTTTCGAGTTCAAAATAAAAGACGATTATTCGGGAAACGTTGAGGGTGGGAATGGGAGGAGACTTGTTTTGTATTGGAGATGTTTATCCAATTTATATTAAAATCTCAATAGGAAACTTAACTTCTTCTACCATATATTTTTATTTTATCACCAAAATCATTGTCTCCTCATAGGGGTCTATTATAGCCTTTTCACATGGATTTACATTCGTTTTCTTATTATTCCATTTTTGTCTACAAACATGAACGCAAAATTTTTATTTCTCCAGTAGAATTAGTTTTCTTACGGTAAGAGTATGGCTGTCTTTAAACACACCCACATCCAAGCATTCGAAAAAACAATCTATAGAACAAAAGGCAAATGCTAGTCCCACAATTTAAATCAAAACCATAATAAATAAAAATCTCAAAGAATTTTGACATAATATCTCATGAGCCCTTGCATGTGAGCTATCGCCGATACGTTGACAATGTGTTCAATCGAAGGTCACACATTTTGTTCAATTTAAGACATACGATAGAGACAAACATTTTATGAATTATAACGTAGGAATGGTTTTGCTAATTAAGATGAAATTCTTTTTCTGAATGCACATACCTATCAGTTACATCCAAAAAAAAATTTTAGTCACATCATTTGAGCTCTTTGTATGCTAATAGTTTTGCTTTTAGGTGAAAAAGTCAGGATTTCGAATACTTACGAGGCTTCATATCTTAAATCTACCGAGTAGGTAGAATGCATAGATATCTATACTTAGTAAAAAGTCGAGCTCGATTAAATACTGTATTCGTGCTCGAGAACTTGGTTAGGATTGGGTTTATTGATGAAAATCTGAGTTTTCAGTCGAACTTATCTATGAGCTAATCAAGTAGTGTAGTGGTTGCTATTCATAAGTTGGAAGTGCAATATTTGGTGTGGAACATGACATGAAATTCATCATGGAATACCAAGAAATGATCAAAAAAAGAGATCATCTTTGGAAGCCCAAATAAGGTGGGTTGACCAGGCAGATAATTCTACATTTGAAAAATTCAATAATTGACTAAATATTACCTTGGGCGGCTCGCTCTCAAAAGAAATGTAATTTTCATTAATATAAAACACTTTGAAAAATCTGCAGCTATATAAATCCTTCATAGCTATTCAATTCGTACTTAACTGTTTGAAGCTTTTATACCCATTCAAAGCTTTCATAGCAATTTTATTCTTTCATAGCCATTTAAAGCTTCTATAACTATTTCATTCTTCCATCGCTATTGAAACTGTCATAGTTATTTAACTGCTCCACAGTTATACTATTCTTTCATAGCTATTCAAAGGTTCCATAGCTATTTAATTACATGCTCGCTATTTATTTAAGGTCAGATGTTTGTAAATATCTTCACAAATAGCTGGTTAATACAAAGCACTTTTCAATCATTTGGAACACTAGTAATTAAATATTCATTCTTATCAAAATCATGATCAGAGGTTTATTTAACATTATTTATTGTTTTCAAGCCAAGGGTGGGTGGAAATTATGAAAAAATATCTGTATGATGGTTAGTCATTTTTAAGTAGTATTATTGCGAGACACTCAACACTGGTTAATAAAAAGTTTTCACCTTCTCATTTTGGTAGTAGTTCTCTGTTTATGTTGAGTAGTTGGATTTGAATTAATCATCAAGTGACAATATAAACAGATGATTGAATATTATAATGTCAGATTCATTAGAAATAGCACCATGATTAATCTGATGTATTGATAATGACGTTATATAATATTCAATCGATCAACATGCACTTTTCAAAGCAAAATAATAATTATTCTACTGACGAAAAATCTAACAATTTTTTAAATGCCAGAAATAGAATTTCTTTTAAATTCGTTTTCTGAAAAGCATTTGTTGCATGAATCTTGTATACAAGGACAAAAATAACAACAGCTGTTGAAATCATGCAGCAGCTACACATTTTATTTAAATAGTGATCAACAATTTTTGAATTGCAACGATTTTCTTTTAAAAGCACTACATTTCAAATAGCTGCAATGATGTTGTAGAAGCATCATATTTTAAATAGCTATGAAAGAATTAAGTATCTCGGATCAATATCCTCAAGGAAGTCTCTCAAAAATTCAAAGTGCCGTAAAAGAATTTGCCAACGCAGTTAATGCGATGCTATATTATATAATTGATATGAATCTTAACGTCTCATTATACTAATACAATAGTTGTTTTTCAACGATAATTAATCGCCAAAGAAACGACCTGTCTTATTTGTTGCTACATTTCGAATTCAATTTTTTTGTGGCACTCTATTTTTTATTCGTCTTGTTGCTTATCCATTCGTTGTTATATTTCTTTCGTATTCCGTTTTTCTCAATTGAACATTATGATTCTTCTAATCATATGCCTGTTCTATATATCCATTACATCGAAAGCAAGTCTCAATACAATATGATATATCTAGATAAGCTCAGTAACAATGATAACAAGTAGTTTATCTCAAGTTATAACTTGATTAATTCACGATTTTTATATTGATCGAATGACGACTATGGCTAATTTATCCATCACCGGTCATCATCCTTGGCATCTTAAATAGTAGCTTTTATCTGTACAAAACCAAAAAAATCGCACTATTTAGAACACTTACAAACGCTTCACCGAACGCTTTGGAATATTCTATAACTTTCTAGAACAGTATATGTCATGCCGTTAATATTGTTCAGTTTCTTTTCCTTTCCTAAAGAACTCTGAAAAAGTAGTCTGATATCAGTTGTCCTCAGTTATCAGAAAGAAGGAACTAAGACTCCCTTGAGGATCTTGGTTCCAGATGATAACTTTTGTGCACTTCATCCATAGTTATCTAGATACAATGTTCAAAACAGTATTTAGCCAACGATTAGAATCGCAAATCTAGAATTACCTGCCCGGTCCGTACACCTTATTTGGGTTTCCAAAGATGACCCCTTTTTTTTGGATCATTCCTTGATATTCCATGCTGAATTTTATGTCATGTTCTACACCAAATATTGCACTTCCAACTTATGAATGGTTAACGAAGTTCTGGAACACGAATACAATACTTAATCGAGCTCGATTTGTTATTGGGAATAGATCTCTACGAACTCTACTCACTCTGAAAGTTTCCGAATGTTAACACTTGGCAAGTTTAAGATATGCCACCTCAAAAGTGTTCAAAATAGCGAGTTTTTCTCCAGAAAGCAAAATTCATTGAATAAAAAGGAATCAGTCGATTTGGGTGAAAATTTCTTTTGGAATATAACTTATAGGTATGTGCATGCATAAAAAAAATTGTAAAAGATTGGTGTTTCAACGTTTTCTAAAGTAGTTTTGTATCAAAATTCACAGAACATTTGTCTCTATCGTACATCTTAAAGTGAACAAAATCTGAGACCTTCGATTGAGCACAATCGATTATCGCTTAATATGCAATATGAATGCGTAAAAGTGTAGAGGGTATCACGATTGCTATACTAACAATGGATTACCTTTTTTACTTTTGGCTGAGAATATCAAAGCTTTCTTAAAAGCCCATGTCTTTTATTGGAAAAAAAAGATGTACAAAGTGACCATTTTTCAGACAACAGGTCATCATGAAAGTGTCTTTTTCAGGTCAAATATAACCCATAACTATATACCTTTCCTCAAACAAGAAAACGTCTATTCAAAAATTTACAGCAAAAGTTTTCCACAATTTTTTCTCATTAAAGCATTACTGGGACGCTTCTGACTTTTTACGTATTATTTAAGAGGAATCAATTCATTGTTTTCAAAATTAACCACATATTTTATCAAAGACGTTGCACTATTGATCGAATGGATTTTTCACAAGAAACTCAATGTTTTTGAATTTTTTCATCTACAGATTTTAATACAAACACTAAACGGTGTTGTAGTTTAGCATGAATCTATAAAAAAAACCTTACTTCTTGTTTTTGAGATAGAAATTCAAATATTTTATACAATAGAATATGTTTCAAATCGATTGTTTTATTACAAAGTCACTGAGAAATTTCATCTTAAGCAAATACTCCAAGAAGAATAATTGATAAAAAATAAGTGATCGGGCAATCATCATTTAATGACACATTTTACTTACCATTGTTTCCTTACCTAAAATAATTTTCTACACTATTGTAATGGAAGCATATACATTTCTTTTTCTTTTCAAAGATTAATCCTTTGAAGGACACCCATTTGTGTTTGATGCACTAATCAAAAAAGGATTCAATTATTCAAGGCTAGAGAAACAAAAAACAATTGTCCTTGTATCTCAAATCGATCAAAACAGAATGAAAGATGACTAGAGTCACTATGACCAATGTGCATATGTATATGCGCATCTTTTCTTCACCCGAACATGCGCATACATACCTTATCATCTGTTACAGTATCAATATCCGAAAATATGAAAGTAGACACATATTTGCATGTACTCTGTTCTTCGATAGTTCATATTTTATTCCTGCTCTGAGACTTCAAATTCAACAGAGAATCTGTACAAAATTGTTCAAATTTCACTAAAGTATTTCGAATTATCGATACAAGATAGGTACGCAAAAAAACTACCATGGATAATATTTTGAAAATTACCGGGCAAAAATTCAACGCGTAATTCAAACAGTATATTTGACTATCTCAGCTTTCCTACTCGAATTACAAAGGTGACAGAAAATATTCTTTCGCTTATTACTGCATTATTTCAGAAAGAATGCACTCAAATAAGTCCAACTATACCACATATAGACAGCAATATCCATTTTTTGTTCATGATCATTACGAATATGAAATGGATCAAAGCAATCTTATCATGTGATTTTTCTTTGATACAAGACGGAAAATTTTTCAGCTCTGATTCCGGTTCGGTCCTATAAATATTATATGGAACCTAAGCCATTGCATATTGTAACACTTAAGCAAGACAATATTATACATATATACTGAAGTCTTTAATCTCAAGAACAAACAAAAAATAAAGATTTCTCGACATAGATTTAAGAATTTTTGTATCTATCTATTTATTTAAAGGTTCCAAAGTGGTTTTTCCACAGTTTCAGTTTGGTTCTCGGTTCCAGTTCTTTTTCGGAACTCCCAAACTCCATAGTTGAGTAAGTTTATTTGTTTTCTATATCTTTCAGTATCACTGAGCAAATGATTATGAAATGAATTACTATTTTAATTTCTATTGTAGATTTGTATCAAGATGCCTTTGTTGGAAGTTCGACAATAGAACAAAAAATAGAATCATTTTGTTTATTTATACTACGTACTCGAGTGATACTTATAAATACATATATTCATTATACAGTGTGTCTATGGTACTCGACATGATAAGTTGATCACGTATCTAAACTGAAACTCAGTTTTTGTTGGTATTATTTTAGTATTGACAAAAAGCAAGACATATATATTATTAAAAGATCTTTTGTTTAATTCTTTCTTAGATAGATCATCGCCGAATAATGCAAGAAGATCATATTGTTCTTTATTCTTTTCATATTGTTATTTTATATGTAAAAACAAAAAATGCTCTTGATTGTTTTTTTTTTGGATTAAAATTGATGTTATGAGTCAATTCGAATTTTCTTTTTTTTCATTTGAAAAAAAAAACTTGATTACGAAACTATTTTCTTCTCGAATCAAATGAATTTTGACTAATGATTAACTTGATTTCAACGGGATCATATATTTCAAACTATTCAATCAAATTATTTTCATGATAGCATAAGTAATATATTTTATAAATTATTCTCAACATTAAATAATATTATTCAAACAAAATCAAATATTCATTCAGTATTAAAAAATATCATAGATTCTTTTGTATTTTTTTGTATAATTTATAATGGATAGTTCATAATTGAATCAGGAATAATAAAAACGTAAATAAGATGGCAAGTGCATCAAACAGTCCACTTGAATTTGTCATAATTTAACTATTTGTTTCTTTAAAGTTGTATTCATGGACGAATTTGAGTCACCTATGATTGTAAAAAGAAGATTGTCATCCGAATTGGATGGACTAACGGTAAATAAAAATGATAACAAAGAGTTTTATAAAAGACTTCATGAAACAATACTTCTTCAAATAAACCACATTTGAGACGCCCTACCATATTGGCAGAAAAAAAGAAATCGATGAAATACATCTTATTATTAGTGAAAATGTATCGACATTTAATGTTCTGACTGTTTCAAATAGGTTCTTTTTCAATAACATTCTAAATTACAACAGAATTCAGTATATTGTTCAAGAAAATAAGTTTTCTTAGCATTTTGACAATAAACTATATCAGTTTGTAGATAGCATATTCCCCAATAGATGAATTTAAAAAAAAAAAGGAGCTGTTTTCGATAAGCTCCGCACTCATTGCATTCACTACCATCCGAATTCATTCTATGAGAACACATAATAAACAATGTGTGCAAAATAACGGGTGATCAATAAATAATTGCACTCATAGTACTTAATTACAAAATTTCTTCTCTATGTTTTGCTTGATGGGAGCTGATGATGAACCTGCAAAAATTTATCATGATTCATGTGGAGTAGTTTCAAAGTGAACTATTAGTTTGTACCTAAAAACGATCAACAACATTGATTCTATGAATTTATTTCATTATCCCAGTCGTCCACATACATATAATTCCAACTAAAGTAAATATCTGAATGGTGAAATGGCGCTTACCTTAACAAGAAATCGGTGTCTATAAGAAGCATATGGCTACTACTGCATGAAGATCTTAGCTACTTCCCATAATCGAAGGTTAAAGAATCAACCATGACTGATCGGCATAAACACAGAGCATGCTAATTTTACAAATTGTATGTTAGCAGAATGTTTGTTAAGTTCACACACATTACCTTAGTGAAAAAATTTCGTGCATTCATATATGCAAAACATTAGTCACCGAGTTTGACTAATTTAAATTCGTTATACTATAGTTTATGGAATGAACTGCCTGAAACTATGAATCTGTACTATACAACAACAAAAGAAACATTGATAGACGAAACAACGCGTTGTATCAAAAAGAAAAAGTTTACTTTCAGTACAATTATATTTGATTCCAAATGATGAAGGAGAGTATATTTAATAGATCAAGTATACTACTGTGTGCAAAAATACAAGCGCTATCTTGTCATAAAAAAGGAGTATTTCAATCAAGTGGAAAATAGAAGAAAAATTTTGAAAGTACTAAAATAGTAAGCATGAATAAAATTATGCCAAGGAAAATTTTTAAGAAGGTCAAATGAAAAAAATAAATCGCTCAGAAATACCGCTTGAATTGTTCAAGAGTGATTTACATTATTTTTTCCGATGAATTTTTGAAATATCTTATAGATTTAGTATACGGTTAATTTTTAATGTTTATACTTGATAAATATTTAATTATTATATCTTTAAATTTCAAAATGATAAAACAAACAATTTTAAATTGTTTTGTAATTCTACTGATCAGTTTTCTTTTGAATATTTCTAAGAAGAATTTTGGTTGAAATAAAAAATATTTCAATTAAAATAGGCATATGAGAAAAGGTAGCCGAAATTTTGCCAATAGGACTTATTAATGGAATATTGTAAAATAAATTCTATGAATAAAAAAAAAGAAATTTAATTAGCTTCTCTATGTGTTTCTGTTCATCGTTTACTTGTGTAGTACTTCACTTATATTGTTATTTATTATATTTCATTATTATTCTGCATTGAAAAGTGTGAAACAAAAATGCAACAAGTTTTTTTTTTTTTTTGAGAAATTTCTTTGTTATTATTAGTGAATGTCATAAAAATATTGTTTAAACATGAGATGATAAAAATATAGATAAATATTAATGAAATCTTAGCTGGTGTTAGTGATCCATAAAATATTAATCAAAGTCTATTTTCGAAACGTTTATTAATAAATAGGTCATCTTTCTTTGTGAAGTTGAAAAAGATAATTTTTCTAATTTCTTATTTTTGCATTTAAGTAATATTGGTCAGGACCGATTTTCTCAACTCAACACGAATACGACAAAATGTCATAAAAAACTATGATCATTCGTTAAACTGTTTACAGTAGAAGTATAGAATGTCGTACCATTTTATGAAAGCACTATTTACACTTGCTGCATTGTTACGCTAGTCATTAGTAGTGACTTTCTACAGTCGTTGTTTACGATGGCTCTAATAGATCATAAACAGTTGCCATTAAAGTGAGATAAAGTATATTTTGAAATCATAGGTTACTCTATCATCGTTTCAGATTACATATATGAATATCCATTAGTTGCTTTTTACATTTATTGATAAACAGATGAAGTACCAAGGCACAATGTTTCTTCTTACAGCAAAGAATAATTTCGTTGTTTGAATAACAAAACGACATTTTGACCGTCAATTACTAGCTATTTACTTGTTTAATACATCATTGAATTGATTATAGTCTCTTCGATTCGTGTCTTCATCTTATTGACCTTTGTTTCGATTTTTATTTTGGTTACTGAAGCTACATGTAATATATTTGTTTGTTTGTCAAAGATTTGACTTCAATTCTTTGTAGTTTTTATTAAAATAAAACAAGATTTAATTTTCAGAAATAAAAATCATTTCTTCTAAAAAGAAAATCAATTACTTTTTAAGTCTATTGTTGAATAACACTTGAAAGAATTATTTTTCTTTTACTTTTTCTGCATCAGTATCCTTGTTTTGATTATTGAAGAAGAAATCTTTATACTTTCTTCAATGTTCGTGAAGAGTATTTTCTCACAAATAATTTTATTCTAGATGCAAATGGGTAGTTGGATTGTTCTAATAAATATGAAGTATTTGCCTTATGTGGTAGATGTCAAAAAACTTGCCATAAAGTTCAAAATCAGTACAATATAAATCCTTGCCGAACTGTTTGCGCAACAGGCCACTATTATACTTCGGGTTATGTACGATGGGATCACACATCCAACAGTCCATGTATTCATTCAAGTCAATGCTACTGCAGAACATACTGGATCACGGCTGCACGAAATCAATATATATATATATATATATAATGTTTTTAACATGTGTCGATCGGTTTGATTGATGAAATTAACAGAAATAATTAAAAAATAAAGTAGCTTTAGGCATTATTACATATTTATAGATATTTCAAAAGAATCTATTAAGCAATGTATAAAAGACGGTCTGAATATTTTGTGAGGATTTTCTTATTGACCAAAGATGAAAATATCCAATAAACTGAAGTAAAGTAACTACTTTTAAAAGTATATTTCATGAATATGTAGTTGAGTGTATGTATTGTGTAAAAGAAATAGCTTGAATTGTAATCCTCGAAGTCGTGTATCAATAAAATATACTATGTATTTTGTTTTTGTTATAATTGTTACGTATACAGTCATCTTCTTTAAATAACCCTATAACCAAGGGGGGAAAAGCAGATCATGATGGATCCCAGGATCCATCAGAACTGCTTTCGATCTATCAACGTAGATTGATTTTTTGAATATCCACAAAAGCAAGGAAATCAATGAGATTCATAAAATAAGAATGTTTAATTCAAAACATGTTCTGGATGAATCAATACGATCATCATGCATCTTTTATACAACCTTGACTAGTCTCACTTAGAAAGGAAAAAGGGATCCTGATTCATCGCACTATCTATTGGAGTCCATGTGATTTCATTAGAATGCATGGAAACAAAGTAAAAAGACGAAGAATCAGCCGCAGCATTTTTAAAACTCTAAAAAGCGAGAAAAATGAAATCTTGAAAACTGAAATTCTGGTGACTGGTGATGAAGTTTTGATTATCTGAATGAATTCTATAGTTTATATGAACGAATATAATGTATCAAGATCCAGGTTTTCCCCATTGGTTTCAGATTATTATGCAGCTTGTTAGCTTCTACTGAATTCTTGTGGATTTCAATAGAGTGTAATAGATAGTGTTGCATTTTTGATAAAGCAAATCTCTTCTGTTTTTGAGCTAAATCTCCGGCAACTGCTACAAGGATGTTGCACAAATTTCCTTTTTTTTGTGGGGAAACGAGAAAATGA
>CAJNSZ010000396.1:0-27371 GCA_905329745.1 Rotaria sp. Silwood2 | reverse complement strand
TGATAAAAATCGGATTTTCTCGAATCTTTTGTGAAAAAAGATCTTGTTTACAAGCCTGTTATCTATGTAGTAAATCATCTATTTTCTCTGAAACTTTCAAAATATTATAAGAACCGTCAGATCCATGTTTCGGTTAAATTTCGAACTGCAATTTCTTCATTTGATTTTTCTTGTAATCTCCGGTTGTACACTGGTAATTCTGTAAAAGGATCATAACTTCAGAAGAAAGGTATAATGTAAGAAATCTTTCAACGATTTTTGTCTACGCCATAAGCTCTAAATACGGACAATATATAAACTCAAATGGAATGTATTTTTATTGAGATTCCCTTCCAAGGTCAAACAAGCTTGATCGCAAATGACAGTTTTAGAGCGTTTTTCGTCTGTTTGGCAGGGATAGTAGTACGGCCGTATTTCATCGTATCGTAAATGGTCGTAAACGATCGGATATGCGATTTTCAGACTGTTTTACGACCGTTGATAATCGTATGCCATGCGATAAAAAACGATCGTAATACTGTCGCTAACAAAACGTTAATTTACGATCGTAAACTTTATGAAACGACAGTATACGTTATCGTTTTTGGTCGCTACAGCGATCGTAATCATCGTCCTGGGTTGTTAGTAACAAAGTCTGAAGATACTTTGCTCTTTTTTTCATTTAATTTCATGGAACACTAAATAACACTAGCATCGGAAAGGATCAGTTTCTTCCACTTTTTCTTCGGCACAGTTCAAATAATTTATTCTACAATTCCTTAGGATCCATCAGGATCCACCAGGATCCGGGGATCCAGGATCTGCTTTTTCCCCCTTGCCTATAACTATTGTGTCTATTGTATTCAGGTTTCTTTTGAGACTAATACTAAATGTTTGCCATTTCAAAATGAATTTTTCGAATATTTCTATTGGAAGTAAGCATTATGTTGTGCTCTCAAATAAGAGCTTTGCGAAAAGCAATTCTGCTAGAATGACTTTGAAGCTAGTACTCTGCAAAATATTAGGAAATCAACCATTTTATTTCAGTGGAGTTTATAAATAGCTGATTTCCGCGAAAAATAAAAAAAAGTAGCATAATTATAGCTTTTAATGCTTCACGCAAGCTAATAAAATACACCCTGTTTTCAACTGACAGTAGTCTGTGCATGCTAAAGCTGTAGCATATTATTTGTTCAGTCATTCGTACTTGCAATACAACATCAACTATTCTTATATCTTATTGGTAAGAATCGATCGGGTGTGAATGTAGATATTCTCTTCACTCATATTCTTTGTTTTAAATTAGTCTTTGGCAAATATCATGGTGTTCATTTGATTTTAATCAAATATTCATATATTTCATTCGATTAATTTGTTTAATATACGATACTTATAGAAATTATTTATGCTTTACTATTTTCCAAATCATATTGAAACAAAAATTTTTCTATTCTTATTTTATATTTTGTAAAAAGAAATAATAGAAAATAATATTTTTGTCACTCTAAATAATCTATTTATTTATAGTAATATATATTTTAAAGTATTTCTATTTATTACGATAGACGATCGTATATATAATGAATAATTCTTCTAACAATTACTCTCTACAAATACTTAGAAATGAATATCTCAGATAATACTCATATATAAATAAAATACTAATAGATTTTTCTTTCATACATTTAATATTTAGACGTTCAAGAGGATTATCCATTGTCTTCTGTATGCAATGAGTTCTAATAATAGTAGAATAACATTTTCTAAAGTAATTAATATTCTTTCACCCAAGGTTAACTTTGTATTCCATTGACATTTTATGAATGTTTTAGTTAGAATAAGTTTGAGATTAATTTAATAAATAGTATCTTTGAATTGAGAATTTTATTTATTATTAAGTGCACAAATTAGATATTCTTATGATCATTTACAGTCTTAAAAATATTAGACGATGATAAGAATATTATTTATCAGATTTTGAATTAATAAATATATAGAAATTCTAGTTAATAGAATAGACAAGGGCATATTCGAAGACTACATTCATACTCTTTAGTAAATTAATGATTTTTTCAAAGTTTCAATTTTCATAATAGAAGTCCATTAATACAAAAAAAGTATCATAGTTTTCAAATTCAATTAAAACTATCCTCGTTAAATGTTCAATCTCAACAGAGTTGTCACGCATTCGAAGATGTCACATGTCCCAATTGTCTTAGAGTTCAAGAAGAGCTACATCGTTTTGAATGTCATCTAATTACCAGGATGATGTAGAAAACTAGAATCTTTATGAGAAGAAACCTTGGAATTTACTCAAATGTACTCAAATTTCGAGTCTTTGTATTGGCTCTAATGAGAATGGATACTTCTCCATATGATTTCAATATTATATTTACTAATTCAAATAAAATGATATATATTTAGACACGATAAATTCTAATAATTACTGTTGATCTTTGATATTAAAAATCAATTTGTTTCTTCTTGAAACAAGCTAAGAACATCTTTTTACTTTTATTAATGATTAAATATTTTTGAAAAAGAAAAAAAGCAGAATTTAAGAATTGTTTGTATTGAATAAACTATATTTTTAGATGTTTAGTCATTGGTAGTTAACAACAGATAAAATACAGGATAAAAGATAATATTGTCAAATTTTATTGATATGTAAAACTAGTTTCTAAAAATATATTTCTTTGATGATATAATTGAGATGCTAATCATATCCTTTATTTGTTGAATTGCCATTTAATAAGTCATTTTTCTTAGTGTTTTTTTCTTTATGACTTGAATGCTCAAATATAGAATTAATAATATTATCATTAGACACATATCCAGAATTTTTTATGAATACACTCAATCTTGTTGAGAAGCAACATTATGAAGCAAGAACGTCAATTTTTAGCTTTAAAAATTTGTTCAACTTCAACTTCCAGATATAATAATTATTTTCTTTGTAGAAAGTTTCTGATTTTTACTAGCGTAAATATCTTCTTTTTACAAAAAAGTTTTTTTTATATCAATGCATCAGAGTTCATGGTTTCGACATCTAAAAGATTACACACAGACAACAGCGGGGAATTTTTTTTTTTTTACTTTTTAATAACATCAATATCCTTGAACTATCTACGTACATGCAAAAATAGTACAATATAGATACACAACTGCTGGTTTTTTTTAAGTGTAAGTGCTCGAACGAGGTTTTGCATCATTTGAATCATTTTGTGGTGATGTTAATGAAATTTCAGTTAATTCAGCAATTGAATGCTGTTCATCTTCGGATTGAAATTTAGGTAAAACACGATTATTTCGTAATAATGAACTATTGGCTGTCGATGTTGAATTATTTCCTTCATTAACTTTTGATATTTCATTTGAACTTGAACGATTTTTTCGTTTTTGATCAATATAATCAGCTAATGTTTTACGAAATAAAGCAATCATACATTCAGGTGTTGTAGCTTTTGATTGTGAACGTATATGTCGACGAAATTGATTAACAACAAGTGTACAATCTCCTGGTGCTACATTATGAATTAATTCGCTTAATTCCATTTTTATTATATCTGGTAAACGATATAATTCATTTTGTGTTTGTAAAAGATTGTTCTGTGGAGTTAACCATGAATAATCAACCGATGAACGTCGTTTTAAACATGAAGTGTATGTTGATGCAAGTAAACCACCCGAGTGCTCTAATACTTCTGAATTACGCTTTGTTTTTGATGATAATGAGTTTGAAATATTTTGACATTGTGTTTCAAGTTCATCTAGTAATGTTTCAGCAATAGAATTTTCATCCATACAAACATAATTAGCTCCTTGAGTTTCAGTAAAACCTGAATGACGTCGAAATAAATTAGTAAAAGCCATAGTTTATGATTAATATCAAAAGAATAAATAATAAGAATGTTTGTTTATTTTTATTAAATATTATGAAAATGAACTCATACGTTAGAAAAAAAAGAGTTTCTTTCTTTTTCTTTTAGTTTGCCATGCTTTATGCCAGAATTTACACTGAAGTGGAAAAGAAAAAGACTGAAAAATAATGCCAACATGCATAAATGAAGGATTTTTGCGTAGTTATTTCTTTCACATTTCTTTTTGCATACAAAGACAAGATCTTATATAAAAATAGATGAGTATAAAAAAAAAGAAACACAAGAAGATGTCAAGATTATTTTACTGTCGACGTGAGGGAAGATGACGACATTAAAAAAAAAAAAAGAAAAGGAAAAATTTTCCTTTTGTCACTGACGAAGTAAAACAATTTCCGTTATCATGTTAAGATTATACTTTGAAATATCTTTTGCGCTTCTTCGCTTCTATTTTAAAATATAATAAAAATTAAGACGAAATATAGTTCGATCCGATTTAGATGATACAAATAATATCATCATTAAGTTTTTCAGATAATAAATTAAATCTATGAAAAGTTCAACATACATACAAACAATATGTCTGGTGAAGATAATGAAGAGTTAATGCATCTGTCATTTACTCCCTTTCTGTTCCACCCTTCAACACAATATTATTATTATCTTTTCATCAAGGGAAATGCTCAACAATAATGTTGCACTTCTTTCATGATTTATTTTTAAACTCACCTCAAAAAAAAAAAAGAAAAAGAATGTTCATATTTTCACTAATATTTTTGTAGTATCATTATTTATATCTTAAAATTGAAAATTGGTTATAGAAAGAATTTTACCATATTTAAATTATCAAAAATATCTCTATTTTAATATCGAATAAAGAGAAAACCTAAGATATTGTTACGAGGAAATGTTTCTTTATGTCAAATTGCTTTTGAATCCAGATTACGTGTATCATATCTTAGCTTATTGCAAAATTTTCATATCTCTTCATTGTTTCTATCCGGAAAAAAAACGACTATGGTAAAAGAATATTTTTTTTCATGCCGCTCATATATAACAGTTAATTCCGATGTTCTTATTTTAGATTAGGTGCAATTGAAAAATCTAAAATTTTCACAATAATCTATTATCGTTAAAGGTCTATATCTTTGCAAAAATTTCAAGTCGAAATTCGAATCTTAGTTTTCCTACGGGAGACTATGGTATTCTGTTAAAAAATACAGTATCTCGCCAGTAATAAACTATTAGTCCGAATTCTTTTCAAAGTATTCATAGCTTATTAGAACTTAAATGATGCATATAGTGCCGATTCAAAATCGAGATTTAACATTTACAAATATTCACTCATCAATATTATATTGGTAATCATTAAATGTTATAAATATAAGTTCTCAGAAATTGAAATAAATTGAAATAAAAATTTTTAATCGGTTAATTATCTTAAAATAGAAACTTGACGTATTAAATGTAAGAACATATTAAATTGAGTATGTGAATTATTAATGAAAGCATATTAGCATAAAATTGATAAAATCTTCTTTTTTTTTTTTTTCTAAAAATAAAATATTGGTAAAAAAAAAAAGAAAAGCTTTTAATAGAAACCTATCGAATACAATGAAGTTGTTTTTTCTTGTAAACACAAACATACAAAGATGGAGCCGGTAGGCATACTATGGGTAACTTTATTTTCTTTTTCGTAATCCGAGATTTGCCATATGTTCTTCAGATGGTCTTTTATTAGCGGTTATGTGTTCTTATTACCAACAAAAGTTAAACCAATGAGTAGAAAAATGTTCGCAATATGAAATGTAGAAAATTTTGCTATTCTCATCGTTATTATATTTCTAATCTTATCATCACTTTAATTAATTAATTTTTTTTTTTTTTTTGTAATATTTGATTACGAGTTCTGTTCTATAGATGATAGAAATATGGGAAAGTAAGGATAAAAAGCATATTGTATTTGACACTATCGGCACAAACTCTTACTTGATCAACGATTGGAAAAGATATTTTATATAATAATTACTTTTATGAATTAAGATGTGAAAAGCCAAATGATTAAGTTATTTATGTTTATACTTACATATCATATTCTCGTATCGTTACTTTAAAAATAATGAAATCATAATATTTGTATTCCAAAGTTCAGAATATGTTCAAACTATATTATTCAGATTGAAAAGACAATTTATATTCTCACCTACATTTATATGATATTAATAAATATTTTATTTCAATTAAATCTATTGATTACTTGATCATTAACAAGTGTTAGTCTTATCTAACCTGTGATTATGATCACACAATAATGATCAACTTTGAAAAAAAAAAAAAAAATTTATCAAATATAATAATATTCAAGTTATTTGTATATCATATATTTAAGAAAATAAAGATGTAAAACGAATCTAATTCATTCGAATGAAAAAATTTTCTAAGATTTCTTATTCTTTCTAATAAAAATTCTCAATCATCTCTGTTTTATTTTTAAACATTAATCTCTATTGTTCTATTCAAATAGAAGTAAAGTGTCTTGTCTAAATATGTATATACAATACTTAAACTAAGAGACATATGTAGGTGTTAACAGGAAATTGATCTGATCAACTGATGATAGTGAACCAAATACAATGATTGTCTTTTCGTTGATCGATGTGTCAATATATTGATTGACAATGGATCAACACGAAAAAAAAAAAGAAATTTTTTTTTCTCTATTCATAATTGATAATTGATTAGCTAGCTTTCCAATATGTAAATATTGACTTATCCTTATTTCATTCGTATGAACATCTAAATACAGGTGTGAAATAATTTATTTCTCAAGAAGAATACAAAAACGAAAGAGAAAGAAAAAAAAAAAAAAAGGTACTATATTTTTTCAAAAAATTTAATCATCTATTATCATGATCAACAAAATACAAAAGAGGAAGGAGTAGTACTTCATCATCAGTTAGTTAAACAAAACTACAAGAAAAATTATACTTTGATCATTACCGACAGAAGCACATCGTTGTAGTCAATAGGATTAAAATGTTTGCGAACAAGCAACAATAGAAACATTCCATTCTAATGTATTCTTTTTATGATATTTGACCATGATATATATATATAGAGAGAGAGATGTTATCTTTCAATATTACAGAGATCAACTATCATAGATCAAAAATAGAAAGGTGTGAGTTACTCAGCATGAATATCTTAATTATTACTGTTAAATCACTTCTTCAAGGGATATCATTGATTTCTTTTTTTCTAGACAAATAAAACAAGTGTTACTTTTCTAATCAATGAAAGTCTCAGTAAGATATAAAACGAATTATTTCGTTTGAAATAAACTATTATTCATAACACAGATTGCATCAAAGACAAAAAAAGAAAATATTTTAAGTAAAGACGTTTCCATAATAATATTTTTTTTTTTTTTGATTGACAAGAGAAAGAAATTTGATACTCAATAGGGATTGCAATATGACGTAAGCATAACCGAAAGATAAACTTCTATCAATCGTTACATTCAGTAATCGATGTTTGAATCCCTATCGATAGTTACTCTGTCTCATTCCAAGAATAACAAAACAAAACACTATGTATGCTTTCTTTTTCTTTTTTTTTTTCTCTCGCTCTCATCGATTAGATCCGATTTCGAGTCATCATCACGCAATTCGTCCTTTAACACGAAAGGCACATCTCATATTTCAAGTTTGTATATACACAAAGCACTTAGAAATTAAATATTTACATATCGTGCTAAACAAAAGAAAAAACGATTAGTCATTTTCGTATTATGTTTTTTTTTTTTTTTTTTATCTGATCCCATTGAAAATACAAAGACGAAAAAGAAAAAGAAAAGAAAAAAAGAAAAATGTATTTTAAAGTGAATGATAATCTTTAAAAATTCCTCCAGAATCAATAATATCTGTTGTTGTTGGTTTCATATGATGATGATAATGATATTGTGGATTATTATAATCAAGTTGAAAACCTTTTGTTGTTGGTTCACTACCTGTTGATCCAAGATCATCTAATGAATTATCATCATTATGTGAAGGACTCATATCAAGTGTTTTTCTAAAAAAAACAAGGAGAGTGAAAATTAATATAAACTAAATTATTGATAAAACATTTAAAAAAAAACAAAAACAAACCTATCATTTGTTTCTGATGCTCGATCACGTTGTCGTCGATTTTTAAACCAATTTGATACTTGTGTTGTTGTTAATGTAGTTGCTTCAGCTAATTCACGTTTTTCTCTTGGAGATGGATATGGATTATGTAAATACCAATCACGTAAAATATTACGTGATTTTTCTTTAAAACAATAACTTGTTTCTTCACCATCCCATATTGTACGTGGTAAAGGAAATTTTCGTCTAACACGATATTTTCCAACAGCACCTAAGGGTCTACCACGTAATTTTTCAGCTTCATTATAATGTGCTTGTAACCATAATTGTTGTAATTGTGGATGACTACATGGTGCAAATTGATAACGTTCAAGTATATTGTATAGTTCACGATAATTTCCACGACGAAATGCAACAACTGCTTTAGCTTTTACAACACTTTCATGATTATGAAAATGTTCAAATGTTGGTAATGTCCATAAAAAATCACCTACATAGAAAAAAAAAAATGAAAAAAAGTTTTTGTTTTTTTATTGTTCTCTGTGATCTTTTATAAAATCTTACCGAGCCGTTGAATATCATTACTTTGTTGAAGTACTTCACAAACACAAGCAACTTGTTCGGGTGTAAAAATGCTACCTATTATATTGCTTGTTGATGGTGTATTGATGTTAGTGAAACCACCACCACCAATCGTTGTTGTTGGTATCGGATTGCTTTCAAGCATTAGAAAAGAACTAGAGAGAAAAAAAGAAGATTTTGTTTCTTTTTGTTAATAGTAACAGACATCAATCGATCGATTGATTGAAGAGACGATGCATGATAAAGAGAAAGAACAAATGATTAACTCTTTTCTCTCTCTCTCTCTCTCCCTCTTGCTGTTTCTTTCTCGTTTGCTTGCTGGTTTACAATTTCAAATCAAATGCAGACAGAAAAGCAATTTTCAATAAACGAACTTGAAATAGTATAGACTAATCCTTGACTAGGGGTGGGTATAATCGTATCCAATAGAAAGAAGATCAAGTTTTAATCGTATTACAACAAAAACACACATACTCAACTGTTTTTTTCCTCTTGTCTCGATTTGATAATATATTTGTTGTTTGACACGTCAATTTTTTTTTCTTCTTGTTCTAACAAGAAAATTATGAGGCATAGATGTTGAACGATAGGCGACAGAAATCTATGAGTGACAAATGTGAACCAATCCGTATTGAGAGAGCATAAAAAAAAGAAGAAAAAGAANTTTTGGATCGAGTCTTATTAATTCTGCATGCTTGAATCGATTTTAATCAAAGAAAAGACTTCCAAGAGAGTATTCTTGGATTTAAGTATGAGACCATGAGTTTTTGTTGCATTGTTTTTTTACTGAGTCTATCAAGATCAAAATATATATAGTTAATTTTAAACACAACTGTTGAATAATAATCTAAATTTGCTTAACAAACGAGAATTAACTAAAATCCCGTATTCAATCCAACTATAGAAACTAAAGGTGCTAGATTATCAGCTAAATATATGATTCATTTTGATTGATAAAAACCAAAACTTTAATTTAATATAATAAAGAAAGGATTCAAAATAAGTTTTAGAAGATTTTCATCATGAACCTTTGATTTTGAGAAGGACTGTGTTGTAGTTAAAACTAAACGTTTTAAAATTATAGAGAAGGATTAATTTGTCTTAATTTTTCAAATAATTCATTAAAGTATCTTTTTAAAATCTTATTTAGTTTTGGTAAGAGAAAATCGATTGTAAGCGCTTTTTTCTTTCTTTTAAGGACATTTCATCTTAGAAAGATTATAGTTGTAATTCAGTGTCGTACTATCTTTGCATTTATGATGAATGCATCCAAGAGGTTCAAACAGGCCTCGTTTTTTAGGCCTGTACGGCCTGTCAAGTTTTTCAAGTGAGTACAATAATGATGGCAGACTAGAAACCATAGATCCAAAAAGGATACTAGGTCTGTTGCTCAACCCGATCCTGACCTGTCTGCCATAGGCATCATCCATGGTTTTCCGACTAGTGAAAGTCAGAGGTTCAAGCGATTTTCGGCCTGTCGGCCTGTACCTTTCATTAGTCAGAAAACCATGGATGATGCCTATGACAGTTGGGTTAGGATGGGGAGTAGCAATAGCCCTAGTGCTCTGTTTGGACTTCTGGTTTCTAGTCTGTCATCATTATTGTACACGCTCAAAAAATTCAACAGGCCATACAGGCCTAAAATACGAGACCTGTTTGGACCTCTGATGCATCCATAGTCATAATATACTTCTGTAATAAAAGATGTAGATATATTCAAATATTAGACCCAAAAATCTGTGAAGAAGTGATCAATAATGCAGAAAACTACTTCCCTGGCAATTTGAACACCTATTATAGATTGAATCTTATGTTTTTAGCTCGTTAATATGTGTTAAATTTATGGAACTGGACATTCATTTGAATGATTAATCGAAATTATGTAGAAAATAAATACTGTTCTTCATACTGTTAATGTATTAGTTTTGAATTGATAATAATACCTGTAATAGATGAGTATTAAAATTTGAATTAAAATTCGTACGTATCTACTCGAAAATGACTCAAATTCTCTAAGCATAGTATAGAATAAAAGTTAGAAATTAATTTTTTTACATTTTCTCGTTCGATTTTTGCATTATTTCTACAATTCTTTATAGTATGTTATCCACGAAAAATCACTATTAGAGCTGACCTCTACTGGGCGTTCGATTGTTGTGATGGAAGGGAAGAAATAACCGGTTTTTACAACGGAACTATTGTCAATGGTGCTCAATTTGTCAAACCAGACTACTCTGGACTAGGTTATGCATTGCGACTTGATCACAATCAAAAACAATATGTTATTTTACCTCGCTCTATAAATCTAGCTTGGAACAATAGTTTTACATTGAGCGCTTGGATTGTCATAGCTGGATACGATACAAAAACTATACTAAGTGATTGTAATGACTATAATCCACTGTGCATGACATTTACTATCAGCGATAAACAGATGAGCATAGAAGTTGCAAACCGATATGATGGCAATATAGTTCAGATAATATCCGCTTCTGTTGAGCAATATATTTGTCAAGGATGCTGGATGTATCTCACGTTCTCTTTTAACCATCTCGATCGATCGACAACTTTATATTTTAATGGTATCTCAGTTTTGGAAACTTACTTGAATCTAATCACTTCAATCAATTCTACAATGAGTAAAACAAATCTATCCTATATAGGACTAAATGCTATCACTTATGATAATTCTTTTTATGGTCTCATTGATAGCTTGTCTATTACATTTTTTGTGAAAAGCTCCAATGAAATACTCGATGAAGCAACCCTACTTTGTCATTATGAATTTGATGTTGGCAGACTTAACTTTGATAGTGGACCAACTAGTATTAAAACAATCAGTCAAGATGTCTATACATCGCTTTTACACAATCGAAGTAGTGCACTTTTCAATTCAAGTGAATCATATTTTCAAGCATCTGGTTTTACTTTCTCACATTCACTCTATTACAAATTTACCATTGCTTTCTGGCTTTATCTCAATATCATACCATCCATTAATGATACAAATGTAATTGCTATTCTACAATTGACATCATTGATCGATGGACTATCATCCGACAGTTACACATGTATTTTTAGTCTATACGTTTCTCCTAAAAATTTAACAATGGGAATTGTTTTTCCATCCCTATTTAACATCATTAATGTGAATACTTGGTTTATCGAGAATAATACTTGGATTCATCTCAGTCTAGCTTTTGATGGCAAAGACACGTTTTACTTTTATAAGAATGGACAACTAATTGGAAATGATACTAATCGACGTTATGCAACATTGGTATTGGATGATCCACGTCTTGCACTGACTTTAGGAGGCGTTGATTGGAATGATACTATCGTACAAAGCTCTGACACTTTTCAGAGAATGGCGTGTTTTGAAGAAACTTCGAGTTTTAATTATATCAGCATGTACGGAGAAATAGACGAGCTGACAATGTATGGAAGGCTACTAACAAATTTAGAGTTTACTAATCTGTCTAATTATCAAGAAAAAAAACAATAGTGTGTCATGATTTAGGCACTTTTGAGCAGATTGAAATGGTTTGATATAGATAACACAGACTCCACATTGTTTTCCGCGTGTCTTTTTTTGTTTTCAAAATAACGTTTTCGACTACAAGATACATCTTTTCAATATAAGATACACTATCTTGAGGGTATGGGGTGTGGGGCGTGAATGTGGGTATGGGTCTTCTTCTAACGCATCCACACCCTAACATTGCATAATGAACAATTTATTGAATTTATGATGATAAAACATTATTCTAAAGTGTTGATAAGGTTTATTTTACCTTCAATGAAATTTTAATTGTTTTTATTGAAAAATTAATATTTATTCATTAATAAAACACACCTGATTTGAAAAATATTTTTTTTGTTTACATAAGATTTCTAGAAATTTTTTTCTTCTTTAATTATTTGAGTAATGACGGAATGTTATTTGTTATAATAGAATATTGAAAAAAACAAGTTGGAAATATTTTCGCTATTGAACATCAAAATAAAAACTCATTGAATTAATGCAAGAAGTTTTCATGTAATATATTGTTGATATGTTATAACATATGGTTATTCGTCATTTGTTAAATCGTAAAGAATTATTTTTTTTTATTCTCATTTATTATTAATTCATTCAAGAAAATTTTCTCTCTTTTTACCAAATATTTACTAAAATAGGATTAGAAATTTATATAAAAACAAATTATTTCTCGATTATTTTTAATAGATACACAAATAGCTTAACTAATTAATAGAAATTGGTTTTCTTTTGTCAGTTAATTTATTTGTTAAAATTTAATGTAGTATAAACATATTTATAGTGAAACTCATTTTGAATTGTTTGTGTGATATAAAATAATTTTTTTTTAAATCTATAAACATTTTTATTTGTTGTATTGCAAGATGATTCTACAATTGATAGGAAATATATTTTCATGGATTTTACTTCGATTAAATTTTCATACTAGAATAAATAATCTACAAATCAAAAAATCATGTAGATCATGTCATTGAACGAGTTCTCAATTAGATTTTATAATTTAGAAACAAAATTATTTTTCCGAAAACAAGAGTGAATTTCGTTTTCCATCATAAATTGATTCTTCTTAGAAGAAGATATTTCGTAGAGATTATTAGTTATTCTTGTTAATTAAATAAACAAACAATTTAAATAGATTTACTAATTAAGGTATAAGTCGATGCATCATTCGGCAGCGGTTTAAATTTTTAATGCTTTGTTTTAAAACTGTTTTAGTTCGATGAAATTTTGAAATGCAACACCGAGAAAATGATGATAGAGAACATAATGATAAGAGACTAGACAAGAAACATTCTCAAAACTAGGGTGTGGATGTGACTAAAGAGAAGATGCACACCCACACTCCACCCTATTAAACCATATCTCAATGATTATTTCGTTGTTTTTATAATTCGAATGAAGACATATCTGAATGTTTCTGTTAAATGATGATTGGTAGGCAGATTTAAAATGAATTTTTTTTCTCGTCATTGTACCATTTTTCATCTTGTAAAAAATAAAAAGGAATTTCAACAATAAAATGTCATTATAGATTATCACAGTCAATAATAGAAGGAAGCACTTGATAATGTTCTTTATTTTTTCAAAAGATTATGGTTAAAAGTAGTTGTAGAGAATGATAATGTAATTATGAAACTTGTTTTGAAGTCGATATACTACTTTTCATTCTTTCGGGACAATGTTTATATAACAATGGCTCAATTGAAATTTAGTTTTCAATTATTTTTTGAAACAAAAAAAAACTATCAAATAAAATATCATCAACGTTAGATTTGAGATCAAATAAAAATTGAAAACTTTTAGTGATTTTGAAAGTCAAGCAATTAATATTACATCTATTGTTGGTTCTGGCTCTTATTTTGTTGGTGCACGTATAATAACTTGTCTTTGGAATATGTTTGACTTATCTCACGCTGGTACTTCTGTATGTTCACTATAACTCAAAATAAACATTGTCTTTTAAATAAAGACAAGAATTGAATTGAAATTACTGATAGTTGATATGAGCAGAAAATTTTTTAAATTTTTTAATCGAACGTTCAGCAAACTAGAAAAAACTTCAGAACGTCAAATGATTAAAAAAGAAACGAAAGTTAATTGGAATAGATGTTTATGACGAGTAAAAATAAAGTTATAGATGACAAAAATAATCACAACGAAATGAACACGAAAAAAAAGCTTTCATTTTTTGTGAAAGTGTTGTTTTACAAGTTACAAAGAGTCTCTTGATTTATAAATTATAAGTTGAAGCTTAGACTGTCCATTTCTCAGTAATTTCTATTGATCCAAAGCCCGAATCTGATGAGTCGCCGTCTGTCAAAGTTGATGTAGTCGATGTTGATGATTCGTTTAAGAATTGATTATACATTTTCATTGATAACTGAGTAATTTCAGCACTAACCGGACGATGTTTTGGTTCTAAAGTTAAACAGTGACTCACTAAACTACGCAACTAATAGAACAAAAAAAAAATTAACTAGTCAGGTAAATCTGATATAGTATTGCTCAGTTCACTTACTTCAGGTGAATATAATTTACTTGATAATGAGGGATAATTAAGTTCATTGATTTTTGTACGTAGGCTAAAAAAGGTTAGATTTTTCTCGCAAAAAAAGAACTTCGAAGAGTAACCATCTTTACAAACCAAAGACATGTAAAGAGAGTTAAACACATAAATACCTTCTATAACTCACTTCATAGAGAACACAACCAAGTGACCAAATATCTGCTGGAAAACTATAGCCTGAGTCTAATTGATTTATTCGTTCTGTAGAGAAATAATAGGGTGTTCCAAGTTTAGAATGTGTGAAATTGATTTCGTTGGGAAAATAACGACCTGTAAAATAAGTAAAGCAATCTAGTACAAGAATAAACTATTTCCGATAGGGAATTGACTTGCCTAAACCAAGATCACCCAATTTTACAGCTTCTTGAGCATTGATAAAAAATATTTGCTGTCTTAATATCTAATGTTTGAACATGAGAAACAAAAAAAATCAAAAGTTTGAAATAACAGCGATATCATGTGTTTACCTCTATGCATAATTCGTTTTGAATGCATATGTTCTAAACCGGCACAAATTTGACTAAAAAATTTCCAAATTGATATCTCTAATAATAACTTCGTCTTTTCAATAAAATGCTAAAATAAAATTATTATTCGTAAGAAAGAAAATCAAATATTAACAACGTATATTCGAGATAGCATACGTTAATCATTTTAACTAGATCACCCGCACTAGCTAATTCCTGGAAGAACGATAACGAGAAAAGCAGTCATTATTAGAAAAGTGATTAAAAAAAATCGTTCACCAAAACGATGTAAAGATCATTATCAGTATTAATAAAATGTGAAATATATCTAATCACATTTGTATGATTGAGTTTCTAGAATAATGATAAAGATGTTTAAAATTATTAACGTAAGATTATAAGATCTTAAAATTACTTACTTGAAGAAGAATTATTTCTCGTTTACAGTCTTCAGCGGTTTTCTTGTCGATCATTTTAGAGAGCTAGAATTTGCAGTCATAAGCTATACTCTGACATTTCGTAACTTATCTTTCTTAACGTTTTCTTTTGTTTTTGAAATTTACTTCAACTCTTTTTAAAGCTACATCTATTCCAGTCAGTATATTATTTCTACAATAAACAGTGGAAAAATATAATTCAAAATTTTTGTAATGAACTGTACGGAGACTGGTCGATGTTTTTGCCTACGATTTCTAAGTTTAAGGCTGTAAATTTTGTTTCTGGTGCTGTTCGATGCAAATTAAATCTGATCTTTTATCAAAATAAATTATATATATATAAATCTTTCGTAAACTACCTCTCATAAATGTTTGTCAAGTGAATATATATGATTCTTCTACACGTTGTATATAAGAGCTTCTTTTTATTCGCTCTTCTTATCATTTTCATGATAGAAGTCGTGCTAGGAAATAAGATGACTGAAAGGAACTTTTCAACGCAAGATTTATTTGTATCTTTTTCTAATTTTCGCCAAACTACTTCGTTATAGCGAAATTTTTCTTCTAGTTCAATTTAACATAAATTGTGGGTTTGGATATAGGTATGTAGAATAGACTCTGCACACTTAAACTCCCACATTCACCCACACCTTTCAACTCGAGTATGAATATAGGCGAAGAGAAAACCCATGCAAATCCACTTGCTATTCTTAAATACTCTGATTATTTAGTTAGATTACTACGTAGTAGAATTCACTGAACTTCCATTGTCAATGATAGAGTTTGAGAAAGATTTGTTACGTTTGTATCGATTGGATATGAAAGAAACTTTCATATTTTCATCCATGAAATACGATGTAAATCGAATATTTGTTCGAAAACTAGTAATATATGATTATCTCATTTATCTTAGTTGTCGAAATGGAAGTAAAGAACAAATAGAAACAAAGACATTACAGAAAAAGAAACTCATTTGTACAGTAAATGAGAATGAGTCACAAATTTCGACAAAAATGATTTAAATGTGTTCTCTAATTGTCGTGTTCAATGATTTATTAAGAGTTTGATCTCTTTTGGTTCATTTAGACGCGCTGAAGTCTTCCCTTTCATATTAAATATATTTTTTTCATGAAATACTCTTTCTTATAGTTTCTACGAAATTTCATCGCAACAATAGAACTTTTTTAAACACTTCTAGAAATATTCTTTCAATTCTTTTCTTTTCTCTTATTTCTACGTAGGATTCGAGTAATTTATTTATAACAACTTTATATACAATCGATTTTGAAGAATAAAGTATAGTGTTTCGAATGGTTGTTTTACTAACTATTCGAAAGTTATTCTAAAAACTCTAGCACATCCTTCAGATCTCAATATAAATTCATAATATTTTTTATTTTAAACTACGAAAAGTACAATATGTATCGAACCAGACTTTGAACGGTTGATTCCTAGAATGAAAAAAGTTATAATTATTGTTACCGATTGAAGAATTTCTTCAATGTCTCATTCGATATGTTCCTCAAATCAAACAAAAAAAAACAAAGTTCTCTAAAAGTTCATTTTTCGATGAAGTTGCTGTAGTGATTTGAATACAAGATTGACAATTTGAGAGACATACATTGAAGCTAGGAGTTAAAACTTTGTCATAATTTCAGGTTTTAAAATGCATGAGAGTAGAAATACAGTTTTTGATGTTTTTCATTTTCTTATTTTTAGCATCAATATTCTATTTCACTTGGAATCGAATTCACATTAGTTATTTCCATGTTCTAATGTATTCTGTAAAATTTTCTTTCCACACATTTTTGCTTGAACACTTGCTTTTTGGAAAGTTGTGCAAAGTTTGCCTCCCCCACAAAAAAAATGTTTTTTTATTTTGCTGAGGTTCCAATGAGATCGGAATCTTGCTAATTAGATGCATTCGTCACAAAATATTGAAAAATCATAGAAATTTCATTGTACACGTTACAGCAGAGCTTTTTATTTTCATTGACTAGATCTTTTGAAGAGAAAAGTTCTTATTGATCTAATGAATGATTAATTGTTGAATTATTTTATTCTTGTCTGTTGTAAATATATCTGCTGGATCACTAGATTCTATGATCAATGTATTTGTACGCTTTCTTTAATTTTAACTGAGAGCTTACAACAGTGATGACATCTCTTCATCGAATTCATCAAAGTGTATAGTGCATGAAAATCACATTTATTTAAAAAAAAATCACTTTCACGTCTTACCGCAAAATGTCTGCCCACATTGACCATCAAAAACAGAAGAGCCCAGAAATCAAATTCATTCTAATGAACTGTGTTATTCTTCGAAAGAGAATATGGAAAAAAGTTTATTCTATGATTTTCTGCATTTGCTGTATTTTATATTGAGACACAATGAAAAAATTGAAAAGCATTCCAATTCAATCAATCATCTCTAATCTTATTATTCTGCTGAAAATGTACAGAAAACAAGATTTTTCCCATTTGTTTCGTCTCATCGGTGTATTTCTCACAGAGAGACAATCGAAAAGAGAAGAACTTTCCAATCCAATATCTCATTGTTAACCTCATTCAGCTTATTGCACAAGTATAAAATCAAATCTTTCTCACAGATAACTACTTTTATTGTTTTTTGAATATATTAAGAAAAACATTTTTCTCTTTGTGTATTGTCCACTTACATTTTTTTTCATAGATGGAATAGAAGAGAGAAGGCTATCAATTAAATTTGTCATAGATAGTTAAGAATATGTTTATTCTGATGTCGATAAAAAAAAACTAGTTTTCTTCTGTGTTTCCTGTCTATATTTTGTGAAACACGATTTAAAAGAAGTGTTAAAGTATATAGAATAGACATTTGAAGTTCTTATATTCGTTACCCAACTCCACAGACTGTGACACATGCCAGTTAGAAGATCATTCCTGATCATGACAGACGTTGCTGATATACAATTACAAATCGTATATCAATTGCGTGCTCTTAGTGCATTTCTAGAAGATTAAGTAAAAGAAATGTTTTAAAAATGTCTCCGAAGATAATCAACAAAACAATTGATACAAAAGTAATGGAACAAATTTCGGCATCTATTTATCTTCGATAGAAAGATATTGAACGAAAACATAGAACTTTTTCTTCTATTTCCCATCATATATAAGTTATTTTTTGTAGCACGTTCATAAACGAGATAATGCAACAGAAAACAGAAGTACTCTTAAAAACTTAAAAAGAATTCATACTTTTCTATAATGTTAATCGTTGTATCTCTTCCATCAGTAGATTCTGAAAACAGTATGATTTTATCAATTCATAGGAAATTTTTTCCTCTTTCGAACAAGTGTATGACTCATTTTTGTCACGCATTGGCAAGTAAAACGAGGCGAGAAAAAAAAAGAAATACTCAAACAATAAATTTGTAATTTTTGTATTAATTCGTCCAAAAATATCTTGTAGAAAATCGTTAATTATAAGCAACTATCATTTCATAGAAGTCAAAGTAACCACCGTTGTACAAGATCTGTTTAATTAATGAGTCCAGAAAAATCGAATGAATTGTTGCCCATGTCTTTCATCCCGGCAATTTTCCGCCGGGATCCTGTGCGAGATCCCGCTCAAAAAATATCGGGATCCTGCGAGATCCCGGCTATTCCATGAAAAATGCCGGGATCCCACCCATGTAATGAAAATCGCGCAAAAATCGGCGATTTATCGCGATTTATCATGCCGATTAATTGTGAGATTATATCGCGATAAAATCGTCACATTGTGCGATTTCTGGCGATTTTTTTCCCCGATTTCTTCAGAAAAATCGCGATTATTCCGCAATTTTCTTCTAATCAATAAAGATGGTTCCCATGAAAAAAAGATAAGAAAAATGAACTTTTTTTCAAGACTTAATGTTTGTAGAACGAATCTGTTCAGTATCTGTTATGGTTCTCTGAGAACGATTTTATCTATCGATATACCTTCGTACTTACTCAGCGCGCTCCAACTCGCTTTTTGTTATCGTAGAGCAGATTCGATCAGATGAACTTGTATTTTGGAGGCACGAAATATACAATTATACTAAACTTACGTATATCTGCTGTTGTTGAATTTTCTAGGTATATTCGACAAAACTTTGTTAACCACGAAAATTTTACGAGTAAAAGCTAGGGATGTCATTTTCCTGTTAATTTAAAATAAATATATAAAAAAAAATTTTTTTGATAATTTACATTTAAAAATAAATTTGAATGATAGCAATTCATATTTAAAAATAAAACTTATTTCTAACTAAATTTATTTATAATTTAAATTATCACAAAATTAATTTATTTCACGTAAAAATTATTAATATTCATATCTATCTTTAAATATAAATATTTTTTAGAATCTATATTTTAAAATGTGAATTATGAAAAAAATAATTTTTTATTCAATAAATCCGTAATTAAAATATAAGAATAAATCGACACGCCTTGATCATTTTTAATGCGAAAACATCTTTCACTACTTCATTCAGATAGGTTTTTAAAAAATATAAGGAATCCACTTGTCATGGTACTTAAACAAGTAATTTTAAAAAGAAACAAATTAAAAAAAATAATTTAAGGGTGGGTGTGGATAATACAAGACTGACTTTTACTCTCAAATCACATCCCACACCCTCACGTACCTTTTTTCAAATGCAATCTCAACCAAATCAAATCTAATGGGACTTGTGTGATTCATTTTTGTCTCTAGTTCTTAATACAAAGTAAAACATATGAGTAATTTATAAATTTCTCTGGATAAAAAAATTAACAAAATTTATTGTGAAGTGAGAATGTATATGAAGGAGAAAAGAAAAGAAAAAGTTGAGAATAATCTCCTTTGTCAATTGACTGCATGAATGTCCTTGAAAATGTTTTTAAATTAGTTGGGATGATTGAAAGAAGCTGCCTATGCATAACAATCGAAAATTAATCATCGTTTGCATGGATATTAAGCAATAAATATTTTTGTGGAAATTAATCAAAGATTTGTTATACAAATCAATATATTGTGATAAATTACGTAATTTAATATGGCACAATTCAACTGAACAAAAACAAATTACAAATTCGTTTTTTTGTTTATGTAAGCTAATGAACCGATAATTGATTCGTCAGAAAATTGTCTTCTAGCATATTATAAAACTTCTGAAAATTTTTTCGGTGAAAATATCTGAAAATCTGCAGTTAGTTTCGACCAATCACAAATCTCAAAACAATCGCCAATCAATCGCGGCTATGAAAAAAATCGCCAATTAATCGCGATTAATCGTTAAAACTTAGGCGATTTTGAGGACATGGACGTTTTTTGGCCGGGAACCCGCAGGATCCCGTCACTTTTTTCTGGATAGGCGGGATTCCGTGGCTTCCCGCATAGAAAAAGTAATCCAGCGAGATCCCGGCGACATTTGTAAAAAATGAGCGAAATGGGTGTCTAACAAACAAAACGTTTTTGATTAGTTCAAATAAAAGAAATTACAAATTTATTACACGAGTGTTTCTTTCTCTTTTCATTTCCTTTACGAACGTGTGACAAATATAAAATATATAGTGTTTGAAATAAGAGAAAATTTCCTATCAACTGATACAAAAAATTTTTTTCAAAACGTGTTTATCGAAGATATATAGGAATCAATATTTTACACTATTTTTCCAAAGGTCGCGAAAAGCATAGGTTATTTTTAAGGATTCTTCTGTTTTTTTTTGTAGCATAATTCGTTTATGAACATGTTATAAAAAAAATATTTTATACAATTCAAAAGAGGAGAAAAAGTTGCAACCAAATGCCAAAAAAGAAGTTTTCGTTCAACATTCTTCTATCGAAAAACAAATAAATGTCAACATTTATTTCATTACTTTTGCATTATATGTTAGAATAAAATAATCATCCTGTGATTAACAACAGCATCTATACTGTGTTTCACATCTTAATCTCATAGGGATTCTACTAACTACTTTTTTCGTAGACAGAAGAAACAATGAGAGCTTAGAGATTGTATTTTTCACATGTAAATACATATTATTTCTACCAAGGCATAGAGGCAAAAGCTTTTTTTTCTTTTCTACAGTCTGATTGTATTTTTTCATGGACAGAATTAAAAAAACAGAGTCGATACATTAAATAATTTCACAGGTAACTGACTATATATTTTTCAAGGTATAGAGAAAAAAAGAAATTTTCTCTCTGTATGGTTTGTCTGTATTATTTCATAGGCATAACAAAAGAAATGAGTCGATAGATTATATCGATCACAGGTAAATAGCTTTCTCTCTCACCACATATGTAGGAGACAAAAAAAAAATCGTTTTTTTCTCTAAATGGTCTGTCTGTGGTTTTTTTTTTGATAGAACGAATAAAAGAGAGAAGTCTATATATTATATGGGTCATAGGCAAACAGCTTATTGTATCCCAAGATATAGAAGTAAAATTTTTTTCTTCTTTGCATGATTTGTCTGTATTTTTTCATTCACATAAGCTAAAACTACAATCTATACATTAGATTTTTCACAGGTAATTGACTTTAATTTTCTTTTAGGTATAAAATAGAGTTGATATTTTATCTTTATTTTATTTTGAAAAAGTAGAGTAAAGTAATATATTAATATTAAGTTAACTATTGATTTATTAGTCCATTATCATGCATTGGTAATGTTACAATATATGAAAATTTATTTAAAATCTTGTCTTTAATAATTAGTAAAAAATGAATTGAAATAAAACTGAAAAATCAACATTTTTTTTCATGTATTGATAGGTCAAAGTTCTGGGTGAATTTCACGTATGAGAGATAGCATTTTACACCAGTTTTATCACATCAAAGTTGAGCTTCGTTTCTAAAAAGCAAGTAATACATTGAGCTTGTGCTGTTTCTACTTATTCCGCAATTCTTTATTATCATACAGTACACTACCATCACAAGCCATGTCATTTACTATTGGTTGTTTTTTATGAATTACATCGACAAAAACCAATAACTATACTAACTAATAATATATAGGAACGAGCAATTCTCGTTACTAGAAAGTTATATTAGTAAGAGATTTCCGAGGTAAAGGTAACTTGGCGAAGAAATAAATTACACAATTGTGAGAAACTGATCATGAATTTAGATACCTCGACCACAAAGTTCTTTGATGAAACTTTATCAGAATTCGTTACTCTCGCCCTCCGCCGCAAAAAAAAATCAAATTCATGAAATTTTCGATGCTCCATTACATAGCAACTAATAACGGATCAGTTACCGATTATCTAGTAGAGAGACTGTCTAATAACAGAAACTTTCCATCCCACTATGTATGGTTAATTAGGATAATGATTGGCTTTTGTTGATGTAATTCATAAAAAAAAATTAATAGAAAATTTCATGGGTTGATATGGTAGTATGCTACCTTATGATAGAGAATCCTGAGATAAGTAGAAAAAATACACGTTAGTTTTTGTTTTTGTTTCTTTTATAAATGCAGATCAAGTTTATTGGGATAAAATTTATGTAAAATATGAATTTTTCAGTTTTATTTTCTCCTAATTATTCAAGAAAAGATTTTGAATAAATTTTCACATATTGAAACTTTTCGGTTAAAGTAAAGAAATAACTTTATTTTGTTAAAGTAAAATAGAGATAAGATGTCACATATAAACCTAAACACGTTTCATAATTAAAACTGCGTGCGAACGCATCTATTGTGAGTCTGATGTTTACATGGATGAATAAAACAAATTATATTTCTATATTGACCAAAAATTCAATTGACAAGCTACAAATTGCTGGCATGAGGATATAGTTCAGTGGTAGAGCATTCGACTGCAGATCGAGAGGCTCTTGGTTCAATCCCGGGTTTTCCCTAGTCTATTACTTTCTTTTTTTTTTATTCATTTTTCTCTCTCTGTATTGTGACTCACCGTATTTATGTAGCTTGTTGCAGGTTGATATTATTGTTTTGGTTACAGTTCGAGTAAATATGCTAGAATAAGATCATGATAACGAAGTCATATATTTGGACGTGTCCGAAAAAACGAATAAGATAATTAATTGATTTTTTTGTTGTAGTTGAATTAGATTTTTCGATCAAACTATTGAAATAGCATGGCATATTCGAATGAAATAAAGATTATCTTGTTACAATAATTATATTTTATTGATCTGTGAAGCATTTCCTATCCATTATACGATTGAATTCATTACTAATCTAACAAATAGAGTTTTGTGTTATTCCATACTCATCAAAGATAAGAGAATTTAAGTTAAGTTTACTCACCATAACAATGATAATATCATACTACTCAGGCAATGTAATTTTTACTTTTTCATGAGCATTACAAAGAAATCTATCACTTCGACTAAGTATGATCTGTTGTTGAAGATAGATTTACGGACACACATAATTCTTATTATACCACTTGTATTCTTGATTTGATTTAGGATAGAATTGATTTTTCTCTTTTTTTTTGCACTTTCAATCCAGAAATCTCTTTGCTACTATTCATATTCATGAAGTTGAGTACGATATTTTGGCACAAGAAAATATTCAAGTGATGCATTTTTTTCTTTGATGATCATCAATATATGTTTACTGGAATATTTGAATACTCTGATTAGTACAACGAATATGTTATAGTGAGTGAAAAGTAATGAATGGAAAGATTTAGAACAAAAAAAAGTCTTTGTGTGTAGCTTTCCATTTTCTTTCTTTGTTTCAGTAGATATTGTTGATATAATATTATCTTTCTTTCTAGTCTTTACCACGGTAGTTGTGATTGTTGCAAGTGAAACGGATCTACTGATCAGACAAAGCACTAATGTGAAAGAAAATCGCGGCAAGATACAATAACCTTCTTGTAGATGTGTCTTTTCTCGTTCTCAGGAGGCATTAAGAAGTAGTAATCTATTTTTTGTCTTTTGTTCTAAAGTTGCAATCGGTAACGATAAACGACCGGTAGAAATCGATTTGGTACAGAAGTTTCTACCGGTCAGTAGATATAAATTTTTATTTACTGATCGGTCCCAAATTTCTTGTCTTGTTGCATCGTTTTTTTACTGATGTCGAAAGGATGTTCCAGAATAAATTATTCTATTTGTATTTTGAATATTTCTTCGCTGCGATACCTTTGATTAAAATACTGTTTTTATTAAAAGATAGCGCTTGAAATTCTCTACAAAATCATATATGATTAGACCCATAAAATATTTTAGATATATTTGAGAAAAGATGAAAAATAAAGACATACACAAAGCTGTAAAATATGAGAGGTTGAGCATAATGAATGGCTACGCTTTGCATCCTATTCACTTTGCCTTATTAAAAAGACAAAATATACCATATGGTACAGCATGAAAAGTCCTACGATTTACAAAGAACAATTATGAAAAGATGAAACAAGAAAAAAAAAGAATTCATCTTATATTAAAAAAAATACATCATTTTCACACGGTAGAAATTCACTTACTCAAAATTTTGTCCATTTTGAAAACGAAAAGTCCAACTATAAGATAAACGATCTTATGTAAATTCTAGATCTTTTCATGCTGCATCTTTTGGCATATTTAGTTCCTTTAATAGAGCGAAGTAAGTGATGAAAAATGGGATACAAAACGTGGTCATTCATTATGCTCAACCCGTTACATTTACTTTTCATCTTTTTTTCAAATATATCTAAAATATTTTATGGATTTAATCATATATGATTTTGTAGAGAATTTCAAGTACTATCTTTTGACAGAAAAAGTGTTTTAATCAATGGGATAATAGCGAAAAAATATTCAAAATACAAATAAAATAATTTATTCTTGGACTATTTATGTGTGAAATAATACATCAGACGATTCTATTAATTTAAAATTTATCACCCTATACTTAATACATTTTATCCATTCACATTAAAATATAGTTATATTATTGAAACAAAATTGAATAATTATTTAGCTTTGTAAATTATTATAGACTTAATTATAATTTCTACTATTTTTTGTCTATATCTCTCATAGACATAAATGATGACAAAGCAAATCAAATGTAAACACTAGATTAAGTGTACGGTTGATTAATCATGTTCATCTATGAGAAACATTTAATTAGTGCACAGAATTGATATAGAATTTGTAATCCTATTAAGTTTGCTCTTCATAGATAGATATTAAGAGAGATAGAACTTATGGAAATAAATAGTGAACAGCGTTATAGTTTTGAAAAAGAATTCTGACCTTATTGTTGTAGTTATTAAGAAACAGAGATGACTTATCGAAGGCTTGATTTCATTGTTACAGGACCAGAAATGGCAAAAATGACTCCGTGTCGGTATACCGGTTCAGTCTGACTATTTAAACTGGTATGAGTATCGGTAAGAAAAAATTCTACTGGTTCCAACAGTGTTTTGTTTCACTCATGGCATAGTGTATGGTACATTTAAGAATCACGTTAAAGAATTGGAAAGAAATCAGATAAATAGAGATTAATGCTGTGAAAAATACTTACATTTGTAACTTCGTCATTTCGTGTGTAGGTATTCAGTCATTGATGAGTGCATGGATTGTATTGAAGATATGGACAAAAATTAGAGAAAAATGGAAACGAATCTTGTTGGTTCATATCATTTTTTGTCGAAAGAAAAGTTTAATAGTACTCAGTTTATATTTGTGGTATCATCGTCTATTAAAGATTCAGCTTATCATTTCAGAATAGCCTTTCTTCCAGAGTAAATACAAAAAAGCTGTATGATAGTAAAAACTTGATATCTCAGTAGAAGCTCAACGAAAAGCATGATTCTTTGAAGTTTGTTGTAATCTCAAGGACTCCTTAATTATCAGCAAAACTATGAGTACACAATATTCTAACCAAGACAAGATATCCTACTAAACGTTCGTAGAAAACAAGCTAGATCTTTAACATTATAAGTGTCAATGAAGACTTTTTTCAAGCAAAATATTTTTTTTTTGTCTGTTCAATATTTATGTAAATTGTTTGGGAAAAAAAATCAGAGAAATCCTAAATCTTACGCATCCTTACCATTGACTCAGAATAACATTTGCATGAAACAAATGTTTCGAAAATGGCCAATTCGACATTTTCTCGGTAATTATTATTTCAAGTTTCACATGTTTTTTAGATAGCCATGTCGGGTAGATTTTATCATGGTAATCCTAATCGCGACAATAAAGTTTGGGTTTATCCACAAAATAAACCATTGATAAATTCCCGATTGGATACTTACAATGCAAATGGTTTATATAATAATTATACTTATGTTGGACTGGGTGCTGGACCCAAAATACAGGCATATCCATACAATGGTCATAAAAAGTAAGTAATAATCACAGTCAAAACACAACGTTCCTTAATTTAAATCTGAACTAACTTATTGATTCTATAGTGCATCAGTTGGTGGTACTGCTCAACATTTAGTTATTCAGGAAGAAGCTTGCTGATATTAGGAAATAGGCGAAAGGCCTCACTACATCTCCTAAGAAAAAGTCAAAATGTTTATTTTTCTTGGTTTTTATTTTCTCTTATATGTTATTCTACTGTTTTTTATACATGTTTTTGGTACAACAATTTGTGCTTTCCGGTATTGATTCTTATGTAGATGGCAAAACAAAACAATGATAGTTAAAATCAAAAGTTGTTTCTTCAATAGATTTTAACTTGAAAACAATTTTGTTGTTTTGCTTCTTCACAAGTATTCCATTCGGCTAAAACCTGTATTTGCTAGTATAACGTATGGAGCTTACTAATATTTGATTAAATAAATTTTTGACACGTTTGATTCAATTCTATAATGTAAATTTGT
>CAJNSZ010000395.1:41571-99108 GCA_905329745.1 Rotaria sp. Silwood2 | reverse complement strand
CGGAGATCACCTATGAGTTGCATCATATATTGCCCTTGACCACCTACGGGTACTCCATAGAATACGCCTTGAGCACTAATGGGTACCCTATAGGACAGACCATGAAGACTCATGGGTACCTCCATAGAATAGCTCCTGAAGACTTATGGGTACTGCTAGCTTCATATGTGAGTCATACGGATCATAGGACACGAAAGGAAGGGACAATCAAAAGAGAACAGAATGGAGAACAAGTGACCTTCGTGGGACTCGAACGCACACCTTCTGCTGTCCGAGCAGATGTCCTAATCATTTAGACTAGAAGGACACACTTAATCTCTGTTTAACGTCAGCGTATATCATCACTGACGCTAACAGGTACCCTTATAGGACACATCGTACTCCCGGAATCTTTACTGGATTTTTAGGGATTCGGAATCCCAAAAATCCGCCGTTTCCCCCAGTCCAAACCCGAATCCAAATATTAGGTACCAAATCCAAATCCAATCCAAACCATGAGATACCAAATCCAAGTATTTGGATTTGTTGCACCCCTATGAGCTACAAATACTAAAATTTCAACCGACAAAAATAGATGCAAAACAGTCGGATTGAAAAGTCCAACCGGATTGGACGAATAGCAGTTCTGCAACGATTATTAGGCATGTACTTTGTGGGGTACTACACTATCGCCAAATTGGTGAATACACTATGGCGAAACAAAAAGTTTATTGGCGAATTTCCCACTGGAGATTCGCCAATTTGAATCAATTGAGTTGTAACTCAATTATAGTACTTTATATTGTTACCGATCAAACGGAATTAGCTCAAGTGTATATAAGTACAACAATATTTAATAATTGCTTTGTCTATGTTCAACTTAGTCGAACATATTCTTTGTGTTATTTGAGAATGCATAGGATCGAACTGGAACACAATCATGCCCCCTGTAGTAATTTATTTTGTAGATAATAAGTATCTCGCACTTGACTGTATGTGATTGGTCACGATATAGTTACAGAGAAACATCTTTGTTCTTATATCCTCCTCTATTTATTTATTTCTTAACTAATATTATACTAAACATATGCAACGTTGTCATTATGGTGCAAACTAGTTGATTAGAAAAGACTCTTATTTATCGGAATATAAACTTATTTATTTATATGTGTATAGAAGGTTTTTTTTTTTTATATGAAATAAAAGAAGTTTATATAATTTTTATATAAAAGAATGTATCTTGATATACAAGAAAAGCTATGATCAGAAGAAGATCAGTAAAAATAATATACTGTTCATCGTTTGTTAACCTCCATATCAAATATGAGACCGTACGACTTAAATATTCTATCATCAATTTAGTTGAGTCATAATTCTACGGATTACAATTGGCGAATCTCTAGTGTGAAATTCGCCAATTGGCGAATGTCGTGGGGAATTTCGCCAATGGCGAATATACTGTTGGGGAAATTCCAAATTTTCGAACTTACAGAGAGCCTAGTTTATTGCCATTAATAAACTTTAGTACTTAAAGATTCCGCGAAGCTTGGACAGGTTATTTGAATAAAGATGATTAACTGTATGTTACAATATTCTTTCTGTGTATGAATCATTTTTATTATCTAAAGTAAACATTACATTTGTTTGCGTTTTATAGGTTTCACTTTCAGACATGACTCCCCTCATCATATCTTTGAATTTTTCTCCATTTATCGAAGCATCTTATTTTAGTAATTACTAAGCGTATTTAGATAGAGTTCTAAGTAGTATTTAATAATAAGATTTTCCCTATTGGAATGTATTGATTATACATCTTGACTAATAGGAATATTTTATAGACACGCTCGATAGCGATATATTTTTGAACAAACGCAATTTAAGCAATGCATCTAAATAACGTTTGTATTTTTCTCTTTTGCAATTTTATTCATTGTCTTATATTTATTGAGCGAAGAAATCGTTGTAATTTGCAGTTGTATTGTAATTGTTTCGCGTTTCTCAACGAACAGAAATCTGAAATATAATAAAATTACCCACAAAAAAGGATCTCTTTCTTACAGAATGGAAAAAAAAACATTTTTTGCAACACAACTTCGTCAAATATACGACGACATCTAAACTTTACCTTGTAAACGAAACCATTGTTCTTCTCTTACCCATGCAGACTTGGATTAGACGTCGATTGTAATGACACGCTTTCAGCCTATTGAGGCTGAAAAATTTGAATAATTGCTATGCGTTACAGTTCGTTATTGATCTTAATCGAGTGAAAGTGTGTCATTATAATTGGCTTTCAATCCGGCGTTTCAATTGAATATCAATCCATTGAAAAATAGAAGCAGAAACCTCTGGATACATCATATGATAATTCAGTATGAATGTCTTCAATGATTAAATTTATTAACTGAGAAGCAGTTTGGCACACTAAACACTCCATAGAAAGCAAAGAGAAACCATGCGTATTGTCGCCGTTCGACGAATAATACTTTAATTTTAAAAGTTTTTTCATCACAATTTTACTGATGAAAGAAACTGAAGCGATCTTTCATAATGAAGTAAATCATAGACAGAGTCTTTTCACGTTGTTACTTAAGATGAGATTCATAATTTTTCTCTTGATCTTGCTTACTAAGATGGGTTTAACTATGTAAAATAGTGCAGCAATCACTAGAGCCAACGTATACGGCAGTATAACTGACAATTAATCGGGGATTAAAGTACTACCATATCGAAGAATTGTACACGGTAAAAAGAATGTCTTTTCAAAAAAGCAAAAGAAATATTACGAGAATGTATAATCGTACAGCACACTCAAACTTATGACTGGAGACTTGTTGGGCTGGATTTTGGCCAGACTTAGTAAGGGAGATATTATATATGCCATATAATCCGCTTTATGATTTCTCTGGGAAACGCTGCTAAATAAATATTAAGTCATTTCTTAGGAAAACCAAAAGTACAGCAAAATCTCAAATAAACTTTTACTTTAGTTATAACATTTTCTTTTCCATACCTCTAAATCTGACACGTCCTATTCTATACAATGAATGTACATGGATTTTGACGTATAGATTTGGATGTATTATATGAGGACGTAAAGATTCGGATGTATTGAATTATGACGTAACGGCTTCGGACGTATAGAAAAGACGTAAATATGAACGAACCAGGAGAGTCTGAGGAATTTTTTAATCATTTCAGACCGAAACAATAAACCGGATGGACTCATATATGCCAAACGAATGAGCTTCAAGCTTCAACCTTCTTTCTATTCTGTTCATTTGAACAAAAAAAACGTTTTTTAGTAGGTGTTTCATTGCTGTGCTTATTTAATAGAGAGATCTATGATCCAAGTCGATCACATTCTCATATAATTCTATGGAAAGCAGAGTCTATTATCATTCGTTGAATAAATTCATTCTAATGAAAATATCGACATCATCCTTCGGAGTTGTTGTTTTTAGCAATAACATTGAAATTATAATTTCATGTTGAAAAACAGCTCGTATTATGAAAGCTCAAGATGATCTCAAAGTGATGTTTGGAATTATCTTATTTGAATATATCAGATAATGTCCATTGATCGCTTTTGCCAGATCATGCTGTCAAAGAAGATGGAAATGCTGGTATCACAGTCTTGTTGTCTTTCTACAACGATGTTAGCAAGTGATAAATTATTACAAAAATATCAGAAAATACGAACATTCTGAACCGCAGAAGCTGAAATATTCGAGTTAGAAGTACTCAAATGTGAGGAGGGACGTGATCGTGAACACATGTCACATATCGTTGTCGATGAATTATTCAAGAATGTACAATGTTCACAAGCCCATTCCTCATTTCCATCCGATGTTGGAGCTGAAGCTGAAGCCAATACTGTTACCGAAGCCTTTCTATTTATCTAAAAGAATAATAAGAATTGTAAAATTATTTTTAGATTACTTAACGATATTCGAATAGGGCATTGCCTCATTTTTCATATCTCTTGATTCCGAAATTCCTTTCTTCATCTTGTGTCATTTTTTATGTACCTTTTTCAGCAAACTGGATTTCAAGAATAAAAAAAGACGGTTTCTCTCGATTTTGTCAATTATCACTTTTATCTTCAACCATTTAATTGCATGTATTTGATCCGTCTTTCTAATTGACTGTTCAATATACTTCAGTTAGAGAATAGAGGACAAATACAAATTTCCAAACAAGAAAGTACTGAAATTCGTTAAATTTCCTTGACTGTAATAATCACACCATAATAGAAAGATAGAAATAAAAGAAGTTTAGGAATATAAGAAATAATGACAATAAGTACTTGAAGTTCACTTTTTTAAAACCTCAGCATGAATGAAATTTCGAGCCAATTCATAGGAAGAAAATCAATAGTGGCTGTTTTTTTTCCGTTGCCTATCAACCATTAGAATGTACCGAGTGGGTCTAAATCTTATCATAGATAGATCGCCTCCAATAGCAGAAGCACTTTCACCCATTTATATTTAAAATAACTGATTTTTTAGAGGGTTCATCGTAGTAAGCAATCAGCGCTCAAAATCCCATAGCCATTAAATAATCACCTAACGGCAAAGTTATGGTTTGAATCAGTAAAGTCGCTTTGCAAGAAGGACTCTCTCCATAGCTCATGTTTTAAGCCGATCCAATTCATCGGTGATTTATGTTGTGCAAGAATATGGAGCGTCATAGGCAGATTCCTTCCATTAATCATCTGATCCGTTCTACATTCCATTAGTCATCCAACACCTCCTAGCTTCTTTCTTTAGATTTCTTTGAATGCTACGCTGTTTCTGCTTTTTTTGTCTCGTGTCTCGTCGTCACTGGCACTCAGAGCCTCATATTCAGACTCTCACCTAATCTTATTCACCATACCAATTAGGGGTGGTATTTTCCTGTTAATTTATTTAAAATTAAAATTTAAAATAAATTAAAAATTGGATACAAGTTAAATTTTATTAAATTTAAATTAAATTGAATTCTTCTATTCTTCCATGACAGTATGTGAAACGAAAGTCTCTTATTATTAATATCATTTGTAGTCATGAAGTAGTTGAGATGCGGTAGTTTTATTTAAAATACATATTCGATCTGCAAATAGACTTTCTTCTTCGTCAAAACAAGTTTTTGACAAAAAAATAGAAATTGAGTGATCAAAAAAGTGAGCTCGAACCAGACTTGATGCGGTGAAACAAAAGAAATGTAAGACCTTGTGAAGTTTAGCTCATAATTCCTAATTCTATCGGTTCCACAAAGATTCTGATTCCAATTGAATGTTTTAAAATTTTTGTTGCACCCTTAATCAGTCAAAATATGAAGGCACATTTTGTATTTCATAATTTCATCATAACTATGTTTATATTTCGACGATAGAGAGACATCTATTTCAAAACAGTTGTGTTGTCTGTATAAAACAAGAACAGATTGTTGTAATAGAGGTTTGTCCCATGGGATCGATAGAATGACATGAGATGGGGTTATCCCATCCCACGCAGAGCCCTGGTAAGAAAATAATTTTCTTGTGACATTTGCGGTCGAAAACAGACTTCTATTATATATTTATTCTTATTATCGCTGATATATTCTATATAACTCAATTATATATTAATTATTTTATTAAATTTATTAAACTGAATATTTCAGGAAAAAAATCTAAGAAAGTTTATTGAATAATATTATGACTTGTACGGGATTTTTGAAGGTCACATGGTGTAAAAGCTATGGGTAATAATTCACGAAGTTTATACTGTTTCGATTCATTCTTTGGATTAATAAGATAAACATCTAAATCAAGACCAAATTCAGCTAATGTTTGTCGACATGATCCACATGGACCAGTAAAACCAGATTCAACATCACTAATGAAAAGAAATAATTTTATTTCTCAAAACTTTCTTTTGATTTAAAAAAAAAAACAAACTTACGATGTAATAACAATTTTTTCAAATGAAATTTCACCTTCAGAAACAGCCTTTACAAGCGCTGTTCGCTCAGCACAAGTACTTAATGGATAAGAAGCATTTTCAACATTGCATCCAGAATAGATTTTTCCAGTTGATGTTAATAGAGCAGCTCCTACTCTAATTAAATAGACGACAAATATATTATTAGAGAAATTATATATTAACTTCATACCGAAAATTTGAATAGGGACAATAAGCTTTATATTTAGCCGCATGAGCTTCAACGAATAGTTCTAAAATATTTTCGAAACAATTTTCTTTTACAACAAAAAGCTAACAAACATTTGAAAAACAAAATCATAATATTGTTTTTCTTTCATCAACAAAGAAGCAAAAATCACATATAATTATTTATAAAGCTATCCGAGTTATATTTTCTACCTTTAAGGTCAGCCGATGAGGGAGCAGGAATAATCTCTTTTTCCATTTAATCTTGAGAATAAATTGAATGCAAATAAGCCAATATAATATATCCTTTTATTAATATACACAATCGCAAAAAAAGAGAAATATATATATATATATATATCTTTACATGTAAACAAACACACACACACACTCGAAAAAGAAGAAAAAAAGAAGGTGAAATCAATGTACGAAGACAGCTGTCATTTATCACATGAGGGAAAAAAACGAAACTAATCGACACCTCTCTTCCACATAAGCCAATAGATTGAAATACAAGACAAATAGAAGATAAAGAAATAAATAACGTGTCAAGTAATAACTATATTTTTTCAATCGATGAAGGATTATAAATATTACTTGTTGGTGTTTTATTACGATTAATACGAGGTGAAATACCGCGTGACGGAGCTTCTTTTGATTGTGATGGACTTAATATTAAACGATGATGATGTTGAGAATCATTTGTATCATCATATAAATTGATTTTTCGATGTGTTAAAGGTGCTGATAATGATTGATCAATAACTGGATGTTGTGATGTTGGCATCGATATTGCCGATAGGGATGTTGGTGAACCTGATTGTTTTGTATTAATAAGTGATGTAGATGATTGAGCTGTTGTTATTGTTACTAATTTAGGCAAATTAAAACAAGCTCGACGTACCAAATGACGAGAATTTGATTTTGATGGTCGAACCATACCAGGTTTAGAAAGTTCAGCTTTAAATAAAGGTAATAATTAAGAAAGCAATCATAAGATCATCGATTATATGATGCATTCAACAAGAAAAAAAAGACTTTTTTTTGTGCATTCAATGCATCAATGTTTAAAATCATGAGTCCCAAAATTTTATCGTTCAATATCCTACTTGCATTCAGAAATAGTTAATATCGACTTTTTTCATCACTATCATATCTGTATGAGAAAAACAACAGCCAAAAAAATACCCTATTAATGTGATGTTTGTCTTTGTTTCAACGAATCATTCGTTTTTTTTTCTGTTCTAAAAAAGATAGAGAATTAAAAGCTGAACAAAAGGAATTATTTTATAACAGATTGAACTGAAAAAATGGTGTCACTTTACAATTCATTATTCAACTTCAATAACGAAATTCTACAATAGCCAAAAAACAGATTACAACAATTAGATGATGATCTACTTTTGAGGAATTAACAATTTGCATTGTGTTAGTTTCAGATATCGATGTATTGAATGCACAAAACGAAAAAAAAAAAAAAATCTTAATCGAGTATCTCATATACTCGATGATCTCATGATTGTTTTTCTTAATTATCAAATATTATTTTATATTTACTTAAATGTAAGGCATATCCATCAGTAAGAAAACGTGCTTGACCTTGTAAACGATTTTTAATTTTACCAACAACAAATAGTTTTTCAGGTGGTACATGAATCAATTGATAACCAGAAACATCTTTTGTTGAACCATATGCAGCCGTTATAACTAAATCAGCATTTTCAACTACATTTCGTAACATTTCAGCTTTATGTTTAATTGGTTCACGATATATACCATCATTGAATAATGTCATACCTAAAAACAAATAATAACTAAACATTTAAATACTCATTGTTTCAAACCATGAGGAAAATTATGTTGAGCAAGCCAATGAACAACTTGACGTTGTTGAATATCAGGACGTGCTGTTATATAAATAATAATATAACCTAATTCTTGCCAATATCTATTTAAATCTATTTAAAATTTTCATCAATATAAAAATTCTTTTATTTACCTTACGACATCAACAGCACCAGGTCGTACTTTAGGATCATGATGACTAACTGAAAAACTTGAAGTAAATGAACCATCAATACTAAATATAACTGCTTCACTCTTTGGTGGTAATACAGTTAGAAAAAGATCAACTGTTGTATGATCACCACTTTAAGAAAATAAACAAAAAAGAAAAGTAATTTCTTTTTTTTTTTTTTTGTATTTAAAAGAAATTAAATTTTACCGAACAACAAGTTTAACAGGATGTAATCCTAATGGTAATTTTTTATCATCAGATATTGTATATCGTATACGACCATGAGTATCTGTTTCGACTGTATTAAGTAAAGTCCATTCTCCATAGGGAGCTGATCTCATAACATAAATATCAACTTTTTCATTTACTAAACAAACCATATCAATAGGTCCATAATGAAATTTTGCATGAATTGTCTGTGGTCGTGCATCAACAACCATAGTATCATTTCCTCGATGATTTGGTGCTAAATTCTAAAATTAAGATTGAAAACTTGAATGATGATATTGAAATTTAATAAAAAAAAAAAAAACCATTTCATACTCGTATTTTAACACCTGTTGTACGATGTAACCAACGTTCAGTTGGTTTCATAGGAGCAAAAGAACATGGATTCGTATTTGTATGACTATTAAATAAATGAAATTGTTCTTGATTACGTGTAATCTATGTAAAAAGAATTAACAAATAAAAAACAAAAACAAAGATTTATTTGTTAAAATGGCAATAAAAAGAATAATTACATTTCGTAAAATAAATGACATAACATCACGTGATTCCCAATAACTTGAATGAAAAACAATCGGTAAAACATGTGCTGGTTGACTCATTAAAAATTCTGGACAATAAACAATATAATCAACACGTCTTGAACCCCACCAAGTTTGTCGAACTAGAATTATTGAAAAATTTCATTTGATTTCAATTGAAATTTTATCTTACTATCAGACAAAAGAGTGTTAATTTCATTTGGTAATTGATTTGTATTGTTATTATTTAAAAATAAATTTGAACATTGATGAATATATTCAACTATTTAATTAAAAACAAAATTTTAAATGAAATGAGAAAAAAAACAAAACAATTTTTACTAAGTAATGTTGATTCTCCATCGCCTAAAGGAAATTGTGAATACCGAGGAATACAACATGGAGGTATTTGACTAAATTCTGATTGTATTAATGGTTCAATACGCGATGCATTTGGATCACAGGCATGAAATAAATTATACAATTGTCCACAATAGGGACGAACAACTAATTTATATTTAAAATACATATAGCTATGGACATTAATAATAAGAAAACAAAAAACAAAAATCGATTACCACTATCAGTAACCATTTGTCGATAAGCAAGAATAAGTGAAAGAGGTGAACCAAATGAAAAGAATTCATTGACATCAAATGTTAATGTAGCACTAGAATTTTCTTGTCTAGCACGAAGATTATCACTAGAATATGATCTAATTTAAATATAATCTCTTAAAGAAAAATATAACTAAAATCTTACAAGTTATCATTTGTTTCGAAATTATCATTTGTTAAAGTAGTTTTTGTATTTAGTCGATTTGACGATTGTCCTGAACATGTATCATTACCATCTTTTATCGTTCGTTTACTCAGTGCAGGTGTACGTGGTGTTGAACCTTCTGATAACAAAGAAAAAGATACATAAATAATTTAATATTTCATTATCTTATATAAGAATTCAAATCCACATGTCTTCAGAAAATAAAATATTGAATAAAATCTTTCAAAACAATTTGCATTTTATTTTTCTAATCTCTCAATCATTAAACTTTTGTATTATTGATTTTAATAGATTACCTTCACCATATAATGAAGTTGTATCTTCTAAAGTATGATTTAAACAAAGTGCATCATAAGCTAAAATTGCACCATTAGCATCACCAATAATAACAACCTGAAAATATGATTTTAGTTTTTGGTTAAAAAAAAAAAAAAAAAAAAAAATTTTTTTTTTGTTCATTCTTTTCTTATCTCACTTGTCCAGAAAAATATTTTCCTTCTTTTGATGATATAAATTCTTGATAAACTTTATTAGCTGATGCAACAGCATTTGCTAATGTTGTTTGATAACCGGGATTGCATGTTGCAAATAATGGTATGGCATTTATGGGTAATGTTTCACTATGTGATATGTCATATGTTGTATTTAAGGCACCATATGGTGATAAATTATTCAGTAAATTTATAGCTTCAATACATATAGAACGACATTCAACAAAACGTATAGCTATTTTTCCTTCGACATGTAAATAATGATTTCTCATGACAGTATCAAATGTTGAACGAAAACTGAGAAAATCAGTTTTTTTAGCACTTACAAAAGCATCTTCTGTTGAAAATATATTACCTATTTTAAATATATATATATTTCGAAGAGAGAAATATAAAAAAAAAAAAAAAGAAATAAAAAACTTACCACCATAAAAAATAAGTATCAAAATTTCTATAGCACATTTATTGCTGTTATCATCTGATGCTGATAGTCCATATATTCGTTCATCATCATCTAGACTAGATTGTTGAGAACCTGAATTCATTGAATCATTCAATTGAATATCTTCTACTGAATGTATTATACTACGGCTTGAACGTAAATTTGATATACCTTCGATAATAGCTAGGAATAGAAAATTTTCGATTAATTATTAAATCAGAAGTATTAAAAACAAAACCAACACAATCTGTTGTCTAATAGACTTGTAAGTAGGATGAAAATAATCGAACAGACTTCGTGAAACTCGTCCGAAGACAACGACATATCGATAGGTTTTATCCAACCGCTAGTGTCTGTACTTATGGATCTCGTAGCATACAGTGTAGGGCTGTAGTTATCCTCTGTGCGTACACTCTAATTATCACATTCCTTTTGTTGATGTCACTAATAACTCAAAAGATAATGTCATCGGATAACATGCCATATAAAACATTGTCCTAAGTACATGTGAACTTCAATCCAGGCTTAACTTCTTAAACATTCATCATTCTTTGAAAAACAAGATTATTATCATAAATAAATGCATAAAAATAAAATATTGAAAAACACCAAATATCTGTGAAAAGAAACAGACAATCATATATTTCTGCCATATAAATCTAATTTGATTAATAATAAAGATCAACAAGCATATGCTCTTATGTTTATTTCATTTAAGCGTCTTATTGTGTCACATCTGACATGATGTCGATAGCAACTAATAGGATTCTATTTTGTAACCTTTGTCTGCTTTTTATCACTAGAGAATAAGAAAAAATATATTATTTGAAATAGGCTTACATTCAGCATCAAAGAATTCATCATCATGTGTTTCATCTCTTGGTAATGGTGGTACTGGAAATGAATTTATTCTTGGTCTACTAGCATTAATATTATCAATAGACATTTGTCGACTTCGTTTTATTGTTAATGATTGATTAATATTATTTGTTGAATCAGATGATTTTGTTGAATTTTCATTTTCATAATTTTGAAGGCTTAATGATAAACGAATATTTTCATTTTGAAATTGTGCCATACGTTTATTTAATTCACGTTGTGTTTCATCTTCTAAACGTCTTATATCAGCTAATGTTAAACCTTGATATTCATCTTGCCAACACCATGCTTGTCGATGTGCTCGTAATATAGTTTTACGTAAAGCTATTAAATCCAAAAAAAGAAAAATTTTCCATTAAAATTTATAATTATTGTTTATTGTTTTGCTTTATTTTTATTTTTTATTTACCTATTTCATGAATAAATCTTTCACATCTACTTTGCATACCCCAATAACGAAATTCTGCTCGACATAATTTATAAGCACACATAATAGATTCTTTTCGATTAGCTTTTTTTATTTGTTCAAACCAATCCGATGATAAAGGACCTCGATCTAAATAAAAACTAATCAATAAAAGAATTTCATCGTTTGTTACACTTGACATGAAACTCATCAGACCGATACACAGAAATAATGTATAGAATAAATTTAATAATCGAATTTCCCAAATGTCACAGGAAGTTTTCAATTCAAGCATAATGAATTTAATGTATTTTAGTTAATGGAAGAAACAAATAGAAATTAGAATAGATCGACTATTCTGAAGATTTCTGTTCTCTTTGTCATAATTTGTCAGATAAATATGTCTACATGCTATATATTTTCGTCAAGGTCATTTCGAACTAGAGGTTTGTACAATAGAAATGAAAAGACATTTGAGTAACTAAGAGAATTCTCTATTATGATTGATAAACATTTTTGAAGTGATTTTATTTAATAGAATAAAATGAGATGTTTTTTTTTTTTCAGATTCTTCTTTAACTATTACCATAAAGAAGAAAACTTAAAAATACACTAACTCTAAACTTTTGTCCATCATAATAGATAATAATTAAGATGACATAACCATAAAAGAAAGGTTTTTTTTTTTTTTTTTTATCAAACCTGTTTTTTCTGAACGAAATATCGCTGGATTTTCTGTTGGAATATCTGCTAATGGTTGGCTTTGAACAATATCAAGAAATTCTAAATGAAAAAACAAAAAAAAGAAAATATTTGTTAACTTCTATTTCTTATTTTTATTCATCGAAAATGTACAAACCAACAACACGTTGTTCAATTTCTTGTGGTTTTAAATTAAATATATTTTCTTGTGTCCCAAAATCAGCTTGATAACATGTTTCAACTTCAAGTAAAAATCGATCAATAAATGGACAACGATAACGTGTTTTTGTATATGGATAAGCATTCCATGCTTCTTCTTCAATTTTCATTGCATTCGCTGGTAATATGGCTTTAAACCAACCAGGTAAATGACGTTCAATATGATAAATTTTAAATGTATATTGTCCATTACCACCAGGTCCATTTGTATAAGGTTCATTTTTAATTATTTCAACACCACTACCGGAAGAATTCGTTTCTTCACGACTTTTTTTCTAAAGAATTTTTTTTTTTAACATGAGCAAAACAACAAAAGAATCAAATTAAATTATTAGTAATCAGTTATAATAGTTAAATTTCTAACAAAACGTGCAGCAGTGCAACCTCTTTTAGTTCTAGTTATTTTTTTTTTATTTTTTTTACCTCTGAAGTTTCTAAAAAATGCATTTTTAATATATCAATTTTGGGGTATTATGAAAGAAAAAAGAAGCTTGGTTACCTACCACAATCATATACAATTGAGCGATACGATATTCATCAACAGTCATAGGAACCGGAATACGATATTCTTTAATAAGCATCTTTATCAAATAAATTAATATAATATAATAATGTGTTAGTATAAAACAAAGACATTGATTGTATTGTTGTTGTCGGTTGTCATTATAGATCTGCTATGTATGTGTGTATAGATCATCTAAAAAATCACTTGAGAAATAGTAGACATTGCTTCTTTCTTTTTCTTTATGCTAGTTTTCCTTGCTTTACACTATCTGTCGTTTTCTCGAATCAACGGTAATGATAAATAAAAAGAAAAACAAGAAAAAAAGAAGAAAAACGACGATGATGATGACTGGCGACTTTTTTTTTTCTGCTTTGCCCACATGTCAAAACATAATGGTAGCACAATCATCTTCCCGAAAGCAAGCGTTTCCTTATTTTTTCCTTCTACTACTCCTCCTCCATCAACATCCGCAAAATAAATCAATAGCGTACATATTAACATATATATATAGTTTTTCTGATAATTTCTACTATATTCAATATACGATTTACTATAGAAGTAAAGTGAATACTTATGAAGAAATCTAGGAAAACCTTAATGATGCTTGATGTGAATTCATTCATGTATACACCGGTTCTAGGTTACCATTTTGTGTTTATTCTAGAGAAATAGAAAGAAAAAAAAAGAAAAAAGACTGCCTTTTTATTTCACTTCAGAATATTTTCTATTGCCGTAATTATACCTAGAAGCGAAAAAATTTTCTTTAGAATAATATAGTACGGTCAATAATAATACAATGCTAAAAGGCATGAACTAATGAATAAATAATATGAAAGCATGGATTATTTGCAAGCTTCATTTCTAAAGACTTCTGTTCTATATTGAAAATTAATGAAAATAATAAAAAGTAACAATATAAAAAACAAATAAGTTCAATTAATATGATCAATAAGAAAAATTGTATATTTTGTTTACGATGACCTAGACTAATCTAGGTCAATTGAGAAAGCATACTTATTTTATAATCTGTAGCTAATATAATTGAATTTATTTATGAATACTAGTTAATATGGAATATAGAAAAAAACTAAAAGGCTATATTTTCTTTATTAAATTAACTGCAATATGGAAAGGATATTAGTATATTCTTATTATAAAATATCATAAAGATTTCGATCAAAAAATTTCTTGTGTAATATTAAATATTTATTAAAAATACAATATGTCACGTTCTGATAATAACAGAAAAGAATGTATAACTGATATGAATTTCTTTTGCAGGAAAAGAAAAGATAGATCAATATTGACGTTGTTTTTTTTTTTTTATCTACAAGAGTTTTGTTTTATTTTTACAAAATCAGGTTTGAATGTGTAATAAAGAAGTAGGAAGAGCAAATGAACATGATTAGATTTCATCTCATTTATACTATCAAAAGAAATAATGATGTTTGTTAAATGAGAGTATAGAACTTCAAAATTCATAATTTTATATCATCTAACAAAGTTCAACTGAAATTTTTTACTATGAACAGATCATGAAGTTCAAATAATGATATAAAATTATAAATAGATTTTCTTTGACATGACAGATCATTTTTTAGACAAAAAGAAAAGGATGTTAAGAATTGGTTTAAGCAGTTTACTAACTTGAAATGACGTACTTCCTTTATTTGAGATATTTGTTTATACGAAATTCTCCATTTCCGCAGATAAATAAGACTCAAAAAATAAATTCATGGAATCAACATAAAGAATTGTTAGCGTGACTGTAAAGATTGCTGAATATGTATTTCAGAATAAGAAAGAAAGAAAAAAAAAAAGATCACGCGATTACATCATTTTCATTAAGAATGTCTGGATAATGAGTCGATATGTTTTTCTTTTTGTTTTGAATATATCTATTTTTATAATGAAATTTTTATATTTGAAAACGTCAATTCTATTATAATTTGACATACATTTATATTTCATGACATCATTTGATGTTGGCAAATACAACAATGACATTGATGTAATAAATAATGTCAATGAATTGTCATGTTTGTTTTTCATTTTCATTTACTAATTCATTTATTTATGATAAGTTATTAATAGTGAAGCATGTGTTTTACTTTATCATGCTATTTTTTATTGAAAATTTTTCACATATTAGCGAGTTATGAATTTTTTACCTTCTGGATTAAGCTACGAACTATTTTTCTGAATGTCTGAATAGAATGACATGTATAAGGAATGTCAATATTTTTTAAGCTAATTTTTTCTGTTTATTGATGTTGATATAGTTTTTTTTTTTTTTTTTTTTGTTAAATTTCATTAAAAAATCAATCCATGTAAGATTTCTAATAGAGAAAATGATACGATTATGACAAGAAATATGAAATCGGATTAGTTTGTGTTTTTTTTTAGAATCGAACCGATCTCATCTCTAATTGCAATATCAATATGGAAGAAAAGTTGAGAAATTCGAGTACATATATCTATCGATATATGGGCATAATGAACTTTATTTGAGCTGATTTTTATATGTCCCATCTTAAAAATATGCATGAACAAAGTTCCTAATGAGATTACTTAATTGTGATATTAATATTTCCTTTCCGAAGATGCAAATATGTGAAGAAAATTTGCTTTTACACATGAGAGAATTTCGAGTCTTAAATATCTAAGAACATGAGATGCTTACATTTTAGTTTAAAGAAAACTCTAACTTGAGGCAACAAAATCTGTATTCGAAATTTTTTGTTAACCATACCAAGATATTTTAAAAAAAAATCGATTTACACTTTTCATTAGCTACGTGACCGAATACCGAAAAATACTCTTATAACCGAATGAGAAATTCAAATTCTTCGTTAGAATCTGTAGAATATCATTTTTTTGCGAGGAAAATATCTAAAGTGTAATCTTGCTGAAAATGTCATCCTAAATGCAGTTTATATCGTAGAATCTATTCTAAAGATTTTCTCATACGGTTAGAGAGATACTGGCTAAGAATTTATACAGAAAAATACCATTTGCAAAAAAAATGAAAGTTAAACGAAAAGTGGCTGTGTTCTATTTTGTTTGACATGACTCATATAAATAAAATACTTACTATTTGAAAAACAATGAAATATTTAGTTACTTTCATGAATTTTTACATTATAAATAGAATATCTATCATTATTTATAAATTTGTTTTTTTGTATCTGAAATATAAAAGAAGGAAAAAAAAATTGATTTCCTAGTGATCTAATCATTTATATATTTACAATAAAATTCACATAAAAGGTGCATAGAAAAAATAGTCTTAGAAGCTCTTTTGGTTTTTTTAATATTATTGTTTTTTTTTTCTTTCGTCTCTTTTGTTTTACACATACAAATAAAATCAAAAGGAATAGAAAAAGTATTTAACTCATGTTTCAGCAAAAAAAAAATCAATTAAATATAATAAATAAAATCACGGCTAATGCAATGCCAAGAAATACACGTGATAATAATTCATGTTGATATCGTTCAGGTGTACCAGGTGGTGCTAAAGACCAAAAAAAAAGAGAGAAATAAAATAATTTCATTTTTTTTTTAAAATCTGTTATACGTGGATCATAAAAATGATTTGCATTATTGGTTGTAAATGTTGTTTGAAATAGACCAAATGGAAAAGCACCAACACCAAATGACATTTGAAAATTAACACCTTCACCAAATCCAAAACTCTAATAAAATCAAATAGAAAAAAAAGAAAAATAATTTTTCTTAATTTTGATTTTATTTACTCGATTTTGACGAGCTTCTTGTCTTGTACCAGCTGGTCTTGGTGGTATAGTATCTCTAAAATAAAATCATTTAACATATATATTTATTGAAGATAAACAAAAAAAAGAAGTATATTTAAAAACCGTGGATCAGTTTGAGGAGCATTTCGTCCATAGATTGGAATTAATTTTTCACGTGATATACTACTTTTACATACTGGACATGTTGGATTATGTGCACGTGTTTCTAACCATTGATGAATACATGGCCAACAAAATAAATGACCACAAAGAGATAAAACAGCATTATGAGCTGTTTCTAGACAAATCTATATATTAGATTTTTTTTTTGTTTGAATTTAACTGTTTATATAAACAAAAGATAAGAAGAACTTACATTGCACTCAAAACCTGATTCTTTATCATGATTTGATGATGTTTTCTTTTCATCGTTATGATTAGATGAGGATGAAGTATTATTATTATCGATAGAAGTTCTCTCTGTTGATGCCATTAAATAGAAATCTTTAAAAAGAAAACTAGATGCAAAATATTTATAAAAATATTGGAAGATGACTCAATGTTCTAAGGGAAAAACAGATATTGTTTTCTAATGTAATTGATTGGTTTACTCTGCACCATTGACTATTAACAAGAACCTCCGACTCATTTCACGACCAATAGAAACAGAGAACATCATCAGTTTGTACTCGATTATTGTAAAATAACATTAGATAATATGAAACTTTATTTTGAATTTGACTTTTATACATAGAATTCGTTGTTTTCTATAAAACTATCTTGATAATCAACAAATCAATGATTTTATTAAATAAATATAACTGAAACAAATTTTAATTATGAGATTTATTTCAAAAGAAAACATGTTCATTTTTCTTTCAGTTCCTTAGATGAAGGATGTTCATCATCATAATTAATAGTACATCGAGGTAATTCATTTTTCAATAACTTGAGTACTGCTTCACGATGTTTTATACTTAGCAAACGAGACAAAACAACATGTTTTAAATTTCTAGAAAGATAAACTTTTTATAATATGTCATAATGAAACAATTGACATACGTTAATCCAGCTAAATAAGCAAGACCATTTTCACTTATTTGAGTTAAATCAATAAGTGCTATAGATTCTAATGTATCTTTCACTTTATTACATCGAGCAATAGAACCTAAATTAATAACATTAAATTAAATAAAAATTCAATTCAATAAGTATACTATCGCCAATTTGATCACATTTTTCTAAATGAATTTTCTTTAAATCAGTAAGGCCATCTGCAAAAAGAAAATCGAAAGTATAATTATAAAATAATAATGAAATAGTTCAATGACCTAAATATGCAAAACCTTCAGGTGTAATACATGCATTTACAGCTCGAATTTCTTCAATTTTAAATTGACCAGGAGCACCAATTGGTAATGCATTATAATTTGATGTAAATGTACCCCAATTTTTAAAACGTACTGAACCACCACATCGTAATAACCATTCAGCACAAGCACGATCAGGTCCTATTTCTTGTACACGTTTTCGATCATATCTAAAGAAAATCTATCAGATAAACGAAAGCATATATTCAAACTAGATAAGTCAATCATTATTAAGAACATTAGAACTTATTTGACTGATCAATTGAATTCTATGTACCTTTGCACTGTGACTGGAGACATACCGGATCAGAATAGGTAGACAGCCACGAGAAAAAAACTATAATCCATTTTGAGTTAATTATGCAACAGTAATGACGAATTTTCTAGTGTTATCATTTATCGCAGTGATCATTCATTCTCAAAAGAGATACAATTTTTTAATAACTAATGAAGTTTTTTTATCTGATACATTCTATATCAAGATTTTATAAAATGAACTATGACGGCAAGGCTTTTAAAAAAATCGGATACGATAGTGTTTAGATACAAGAAGACTATTTTTTGTTTTTAACAATACTACTTTAAAGAGAACAAAATAAGGGATCATCGTATTTTCTACAACTTTCCCCTAGACATTTAAGAGTATCACAAAAAGGAAGTTTATCAAACAATTGACGAGAAAACGCCTTTTTTTTGGTTTTTCTGATACTTTTAATTTTTCAATGAAAGATCGTAGAAAATGCAGCGATCCTTCATTTTGTTTTCTTTAAAATGGTATTGTTAACAAATAGTTTCCGAGACTTGAAAACTACGATGTCTAGTTTTTTAGAAATCTTAGCATAGAACCCATTAAATAGAATACACTGATGTCCGTGTCAAAATTAAAGAGAAGTGAGCGTAAACTCAATATCTTAATGATAGCAATAGTCAGCATTCTGCAATTTTCAACAATTGAAAGCGAAGAACTCTGGACGCCTTTTTTCTGTCTGATACCTGAATAAGACGGATTGGTGAACGATGAGCACGGACATTTTAAGCAGGCACACAATCGAAATTAAATAGCGTGTAGGCGGGTGCAGATATTGATCATCTCTTCAGCCACATCCACATTTGAGTGAGAAATAGCAGAGACTTTTCATTGAAATCTTCTGAAGCCACCCTAAGTCTTTAGAAAGTTTCAAGTCTCTGCGTTTCAAATCTCGTAAAGCCTTTTAAAATCTCATAAAATCTTGAAGTTTATCATTTTCTCCATTCTACACCACCATAATAGCAGCCCGATACGTTCCAGCAGCTACAGGGATTTATTTTTTTGGGATTTATTGTGATTTTTTAATAAATCTCCACACATTTTGAAATAAATCTCAAACAATTCCTCCTGAGGGCTAAGGCTTAATGAGGGTGAGGATGAGACGAGGGGCAAGAGCGATGATGAGGGTGCACTGAAATACTGATACACCTAATATGTCCTAATAAATCCTCAGTAAATAAACAAATCATATGGAGAAAATAAATCCCAAAAAAAAGAAATCCCGGTAGTCCCTCCCATTTTGAGAAAAAAATTGAAAAATTCTCTGACGCCGGCAGCAATTCCGAAAAACTCGTTTCCCGATTTAGCTTCCGAAAAATCTGATTTTGTAACTCCGATTTCGAGTCCACAGGAGCAGGGTTTTGAAATCCCATTCAGTCCAGTAACTGCCAATCTACACCCACATACAAGGCTCGCCCACATTCTATTTAATTTCGATTGTGTGCGTGCTTAAAATGCCCGTGCTCATCATTCCTCGTGCTCATCGTTCCGGTTCCCGAATAAGACAAAATCATTGTAAAATTCATCATTTTTACAAAATATTCAAAAATATTTTGATTTCTTCAAATCATACTTTTAAATCAAGCATACCTTACTTGTTCCAGACAATATTTAATGAATTCCAAAATTGTCGATAAATAATCAATGATGATAAACTACTAGATATCAAACGTTGATTAATTATTAATGTCATCTAAAATAATAAATATTAAAGAATTTTTTTCATTTTTAATATTTCTTGAACGTCTTTCATTGTATTCCAAATAAATAATTCAGATTTTAATTCATGAAAATATTGTTTTTTTAATATATTATACATTGGATAAATTTTAGTATTATCTTTTTCATCATGTTTAGCAAAGACAATATCATTTTTATTTAAACGTAATGCTGCACAAACATCATTATTACCATCACCAATAAAAATTATTTTATCAAATTTATCTTTCTCTCGATATTTATCGATAATTGAACCTTTACATAGATTTGGTTCACATATTTCACATGTAGTTTGTAAAGGTTTTTCATATTCATCAATTAGTATAATTGGATCAATTTGACGTACAGGATTACTTTCAATTTTATAAACATATTGAAATAGATTTTGAGCTTGAAGACATTCTTTTATAGCAAGATCACAAGCATTACTCATTATTACAATTCGTCCATTTCTTATGTATATATTATGAAATAGTTCATCTACACCGGGACTTAATTCAATTGTACGAAATGCTTTTATGAGTTGTTCTGTTTGAATACCTTGTTGAGCAAGACGTTCATGTACTTCATTCATTCGTATATTCCAACAATGATGTAATTTTTCATAACGATAATTAATATCATCAAGATTTAATTTTTGTTTATCATGAGCAAGTTCTTCAATAGGATCAGATGATGAACGAACTGATAATGTTTCATCGAAATCAAATATAAACAGATTTAATTCAGAACTCATTCGATATAAATGAATAGTAGACAAATGAGGACGACAAATAGAGGAAAAACGCAAACAAAATTTAAGCATAAAATCTGAAATTATATGCAGTGTTAAAAAAGACAGTACTCATAAAAATCGAAGGTCTACCGGCAGTAGATTGCCGATCAGAAAACAACTATTGGTATACCAGCGTTTTATCTAGTATGAGGACAGAGGACATGGCATACCTCCAAAGAGTGTGTTTATGGTTCGAGAAAATCTTGATAACATATTTGTGGCAGAATGATGATCAGAAGATAGGCAACTGTTTCTGTATCAAACTACAGCCGGTTGATTGTCGGTATGGCACACACTATATAGAACGGTTATATGTATTTCCATTAAACTTTGTTACGCATACAGAACTCAACTAGACCAACTTCTTTAAAGAAGTTTACAAGTTTTAAACAAAGTCTCTTCGAGATATGAGACTTTCAGACATACATTTTTTTTTTGAAAGTTTCTTATCTCGAAGAGACTCCATTGAAAACTTTTGAATTTTCCTACGTAAGTTCCTCTAGTTGAGTTCTCTATATGCGCAAAGTTTTAGACCAAAACTCAATAAAACTAGTTTTCCAAAATTTCGGACGCCTAGAAAAAAGTTCGATAGCTTAGTCAAATCTCTGAATATCTTTTAGGGAATTATTATTAGAACACTATATAAAACATCATTGAAATCAAAAGAGAGTAACTGAAGAAGTTTCCTTGTAAATTTTCGTAAATTAATTACTGAGCGTATAGTAAAAAAACATACTGAACAATTTAAATACAAGCAACAATAAAATGCATTTATTATTGTTTGTCTTCTGCTTGATTGAATTGAACTAATTATTGAATTTAAATTATTATACGACATAATTTCTCTCGACTAGTCGAAACTATTTTCTAGCATCGTAATCTCATATTGAATTTATAAAAGCATATGATACTTTGATAAAAATAAAAAATTATGAAACATCTTTGAATATTCTTTTTTTTTTTTTAATAATAATTATCTTAAAACATAACACAAGACACATATAAACGAATTAATTCGTTTCAGTCTCAGCTGTTGTCGTTGTTATATCTTCTGGTTTTTGAGTTTCTTCATCTTCTTTATATGGTTTAACTAATGGAAATAGTAAAACTTCCTGAAAATAAAACAGTCAATTGAATTTTTTTTGTTGTTAAATAATCGTTAAGTGTTCTTCTTACTTTGATACTATTACTATCAGTAAGAATCATCGTAAGACGATCAACACCTAAACCCCAACCACCTGTTGGTGGAAGACCATATTCAAGTGCCGTACAATAATTTTCATCAATTAATTGAGCTTCATCATCGCCTGCAGCTTTATCCTATTTTTAATTTATAAACAAAAAACAAAAAAAAAAAAAAAAAAAGCATAATTAAATTTCCTTTTTTTACTTTAGCTTGTAATTCAAACATTTCTCGTTGTACAATTGGATCATTTAATTCTGTATAAGCATTGCATATTTCTTTATAACAAACAAATAATTCAAATCGTTCAGTAAGACCTGGTATTGAACGATGACTAGAAAACGAATAATTAGAGAAGAAAAAAACAAATAAAATTTTATTATTTTCACAATTTACTATTTAGCTAAAGGACCCATCAATTGTGGGTGATTGCACATAAATGTTGGATGAAGACATTGAGGTTCAAGAAAATGACCAGACAGCTATAAAGACAAAATTTTAAAGAACTTTGCTCGATTTAGTGATCTATTTCAAACCAGGATATCACTTATATGTTTTTGTAGAGCAGATTACGACGTCTTGAATGGTATATAAGAAATTAAATTTTTCATATGATGACAATCCATTTACTTGTTATAATCCTTGAGAAATCTATATGATCCCTAAGATATTCTAAAATAAACTTATGTCAATTTTATTTCTAAACTCAATTGAATACAATTTCAGATGCTCTTCGATTTTCTATAATCAATAGTTTTTCATTATTGTTTTCTTCATAATTGAAACCGGTCTCTTTTCTTAGGTTTAAGTTATTTCTTGGCTACTTGATACTTCAATGTGTTTGATTCTGTGACATAGAACAAGTGAGTATCAATCAACGATTCATCATCAATTTGCAAGATTATTTTCTAGAATAGGCTATTTTTCTATATGAAGCGGTCAGTATATTGACCATATTTTAACAATACTCAATGATCATATTAAAAATTTGATGTATCAATAATCAGCACAACATCCCTAATGAACTATATTGTAGAATGGAGATCTCTACTTTTTCAAATTTTAATTCCGAGTATCTAGGTTTCATTTAATAATGAAATTCTACAAGAATCAATACATATCTCATCTTCATGCAAAAAAAATAAATTTCTACACATGCCTCAAGGATTATAATCAGTACACAGACTTTGAATATATGAAAAATTTGATTTCTTATATACTATTCAATGCGTCGTAAATTGCTCTACAAAACCACATATGTAGTATCTTAGTTTAAGATAGATCATCGGTACTGGTAGGATTCTTTTTCTTTATTCTTATTACTTTATCAATAAGTCGAGCTGTTGTTCGTGGATTTTTACATTCAATATCATGTTTCTTACAAAGATTATCAAAGAATTTGTTCGCTGCTGGTGTCGAAAGTTCTGAAGCTAGTGGAAATTTTTCACCAATTGCTTTTTCAAGATCTTCCATTAAATTTAAACGTTTAAATGGTGGTGTAAAATCGATTTCTATTGGTGCTTGATCAGGTCCATTCAAATGATATGTTACTTTATATGTTCCAAATAAATGTTTAACAAGATTAGATATTAATTTTTCAGTTATTTCCATTAAATCATTATAATCAGCATATGCCATATAGAATTCACACATAGTAAATTCAGGATTATGTGCCATATCAATACCTTCATTACGAAAGACACGACCAATTTCATAAACACGATCAAAACCACCGACAACTAACATCTAGAAAATTTTCAGCAATTAAAAACTCAATATATATGTTTGAAGGAATGAAAAAACAAAAAAATTTCGTATTTACTTTAAGATAAAGTTCAGGTGCAATACGCATAAATAATTTCATATCAAGTTCATTATGATATGTTATAAATGGTTTAGCAGATGCACCACCAGCAATTATATTCATCATAGGTGTTTCAACCTAATTTAGAAACTAAAAAATGAATTTTTGCATAGATAATAAACAAAAATGTTTACTTCAAGAAAACTAAGTGAATTAAGAAATTGTCGAATATAATTAATAATTTTTGCTTTAAAAATAAATTTTTGTCGAACAGAATCATTGATCATTAAATCAAGGTATCGTTGACGAAAACGTGTTTCCTTAACAAAAAGAAAAAAACATTAAAATAATTTCGAAAAAACTTCATGTTTATAGTTTTTAATTATAAAAAATTTCAATAAATGAGATAGTATGACTCATCAGAAAAAAATAGTCTTGTCAATGCAGGGATGAAATGTGGTACTCATATATGTTGTTTAATCTCATTATACTAATACTTTCTAGAATAAAAAGCCATGGACATCTATTACGCGCTAATATTTACCTAGAAAATTTTCTGATATTCACATAGGTATTTTTAGCACAAGCAGTCGAGTGTTTTACTCTGAACAACACTTTTTTTCTTAGCAAGATAATTGTAATTACAAAAAACAAAATGGTTAACTACGATACCCTCCAAAATCCACTGATTTTTCTGAAAAAAAAAAACTTTTAGAAAAAACCGATGATCTTCTATTTCGGCGTAGGAAGGGAAGTAATCAATTGCAAAGGACACAATCTGTCTTATTTAAATTCTGCATTTCAAACATAATTTTTTATTCGTGTTCTGTATTTTGTTTGTCTTGTGGCTATTCATGTGTTATTGTTAATTTAATTGATAAATAAATCTATTGTACGTATCGATTACATCTACAGCAGGTTTCTATGTACTATCATATATCTAGATAAGTTCGGAAACAATGATATTGATTATTTCATTCTATTTATGTTGATAAAATAGTGACTATGGTAAATCAATGCATCACTACCCGTCATCATTCTTGACATTTTAAATATACATTTTTATCTGCGTAAAACTCACAAATGTGTTCTAATCATTCAAATTTCAAGAAAGGCTTAAGAATAATCTAACTGATATTGTTAATGCCGTTCAATGTAGTGATAATCACTACCATGTTTTGTTGATAACGAACCGTATCCGATTATCATTGTGATCCGTCGTCTTCCATTTCTATGAGCAAGGAAGCTGCAAAACTTTGACTTCAAGTTTACATTCATTTTAGTATTTTTCTTTGAAAAACATAATGTAAGTTCCAAAAAAAACTCTTATAATAATATTTAATTGAGAATATCTTGAAAAAATATCGTTAACAATATGTAATACCTTGTCTTTAAGACCAAAATGTAAACTAGGTAATTGATGAAGTGTTGGTGTTAGAATAACTAATTCACTTGGTATAAGACTTAATTCACCTTTTTTTGTTCGTGCTAAAATCAATGAAATAAATATGAAAAACAAAAGTAAATCATATCAGATATATTTACTTGGTTTGCCTTTAGCACCAATAATATCACCGCGACGGATACGTTCATTTACAGTTACAAATTCTGTTTCATTATGATAAAATCTACATATGAGATTTAAATAAGAAATCATAATTTAAATAATTTTACTTGACATTAGCCATAATTTGAATTTTAACTGAATTACTATGAAGATCATAGAAATAAAGTTTTGTTCCGAATGAACGTTTTGAATAGACACGTCCTAAGAAAAATGAAAAAGAAAAAAAAATATTATTTTTATTTTATAATGAAAATATAAATTAGACTTTACCAGCAATAGATACAATATCATTATTAATTTCTTCATTTTTTAAATGAGAATATTTATCAATAAAATCTCGTGATGTTATTGAAACATGATATTTATGTGGATAGACTGTTTCACCAACTTTTTTAAGTTGTTGTACATGATGCAATCGCATTTTATAATATTCCTAATTATAATGAAATCAGAAATAATTTTGTTAAATAGAAAAAGTACACATACATTTGGATCAATTTCTTGATCATCATTTTCACCACCGGTAGTAGTTTCGTTCTTTTTCTTTGATGATTGAGTTTGTTGAACAGCAGTTATTTTTTTGAGTTTTTCATCAGAGTTCTGGTGAACTTTTAATTGTCGTTTAAGTTCACTGAAATAAATAGAATTATTCGAAATTTATGACTTTCTAGGTCAAAGTTTAATGTATTTTATATTCAAAAAAAATGTTTTCTTTTGTTATTAGAAATAATCTCTATCATAAATAGGATCAGTTTGGTTCCAAAAAAAAAAAAAAAAATATGAACCGATCCTACTTGTGACTTCTATATAAGCAAAATATTCTTATACAGTTTTTTAATTAAGACTTTTCTCTTACGAACAAAAAGACTATAAAACTTTCGACGACGAATTTGTTGTCGTGATATACTAAAAACAAAATATATACAGAACTTTTGCATGATTCGTTAGAATTTTCATTGTACTAATTCAATTCAGTATATTTTAATGAAAGTGGACACACAGACAAGAATGTATCTTCCTGTTTATGAAGGTGACTGTCACGGCAAAGTGGATACATTGTTCGAGACATATTTGCAAGGAGCTGTGTGTAAACCACAGTACTATCGGTCATGAAATGATTCTGGACAAGTCACTAATGACTATTTGTGTAGGATCACCCGTCCGATAGCATGATAACTATATTGTGACATACACCTGCTCTTGTGATTATTTGGTTTGTAGAGTTATTGAATCTGCTGCTAGGCAGAATTCCATCCCGTAGATAACTCAAAGACAACAAATATCCTTTCTTATTATTCGTTTGTGAATAAATTGCACAATTATTTTTTTCTGCTTGAAAATCTTATTTTACATATATTAGAATATAAAATTTCTTTTAACTCGATTTGAATGCGTACCATTTAAACGGCATATAAAGTACATTTTGAAAACGTCCTGCACTGAATATATTTCTTGTTAAACGAGCTAACATGATGTTTTCTCTAATGAACGAAAAACATCTAAAAAATAAAAAATGACATACTTTTTAACTAATTTTTCTTGTGTTGAACCTTGTTCATCAGGTTTATCCACTAGCAGCCGTAGATGACACTTGATAAAAAACAAATAAATTCATTACACAAAAATCGCTTTTTTTTTTTTTAATATTCAAAATCTTGTTATTTATTTTTTCGATACAAGAAATAATGAAATCTATCTACAATAAAATAATAGGATAACATAGACAACAACAACAACAAATTAACTCTTTTTTTTTTTTTTTTCATAAGACAAAGAAATTTACGTTAGTGGATTTACTATTGCACATGTCAAGAACAAAAATGATCGATATATTGAATTTATTTTATTTATTTTTTTCTGATAAACTTTCTTCTGATGATGATATTTCGGGATTTCGTTGACGTTTATTGTCAACTGATATTGATCGAGAACGAATTTCATTTTTATTGGCTATTGGAACACGTATTGATCGACGTGTTATTCTAGATTCATTTACTGGATCAGTAGAATCCGATGAATCTGTTGCAGATATTTCCATACGTTCAATATTATTTTCATTTTGTGTTTGATTAGTACTGAATAAATCAGAATTAAAAACAGGTTTATGTTTACGCGCGCCATTAAAATAATTACAATATGCACAGCGAAATGCTAAACAAACAGTAACATAAAATTTTAAGTTAAATTATTTGATAAAAATTTACATAAATATTCGAATTCTTCTTCTAATGCCATGCCTATGACAAACAAAAAAAGACTGATATTTTTTTTTTCTATAAAATTTCAAAAACTAACCATTATGACTATTGCATGATTTACAGATCAATGCATAACTAAATTAAGATTTTCTTTTTTTTCAATAGAAATCAAAACAAAAAAAAAAATCTTACCGTTTTGATGGACCATCTCCTACAATTGTATCAAGAATTGCACCCCAAATTGTACGCTGAGGTGGTAGAATTGTTCGTGGTAATTTACCCGGTGTAACACCAGCTAAATACAAAAAAAAAAAAAAAAACTTCAATGGAAAATTTTCATAGCACGATCACCTACCAGCTAAACGAGTTGATCCTTCACGTATTGGTGTTTGTAGAAGTTGATTATCATTTTCGAATGAACCGGGATTAGGTGAAACGACTTAAGAAATATACATTAATTGATAAATAAAGTTTTTTTTTTTTCATACGAAAGAAAACAAAACTTTTATACCAGAAACAGGTGGCTTTTCAGCACTCGATATTGTTGGTTTGAGTGATGTACGTGAATGTTGATCTATAATTAATAAAAATACAAAAATAGCTTTGTAAAAATCGATAAAATTTTGAGTAGCTGGATATTAGTCACTAACTGAAGAAGGTGAATTTTATTCTCAAAAATTTGAACATAGAATCTTAAAACTTTATGAATTCTCACATGTTTGGCCGATAAACAGTACACTATTACTCATAGGCAAATTATTCAATGCAGACTAATAATATAAAAGTATGTACTGAAGTAACTGTTATGTATATTGACAAAGTTTAGATATTTCGAAATTTGAACGATGATTTACGTTTGAAATAAATTATTTTAGATACCTTTATTATTACCATTAATTATTGGTGATCGAACTTCTGGTGTTAATTTTTCACCATATTTTTCCAAAAGATTTTTAGCTACTGCATATGTTTCTTTATTTTTTACTTCTTCGATCTATAAAAATAATATGATCAATATAAGAAATACGTTCATAAACTCTTACTAATTCTTGTTTTCGTTCTTTAAATAATTCTAATTTTTCTTCTGAACAAAAAAAATAAAATAAAATAAATTATTTCTTTCAAAGTTAAACATTTTTCTTCACCTCTTGTGTGAATAACCTTACGAAAATACCAACGAATTATCCAATGAATACAATATAATCTTTTAAAAAATAAACCGAAATTAATCATTGAGATTATCAATGTAAAAAAAAGAAATCGACATACAAAATTCCAATTGTTATAGATATTAAAAATGAATAAATTTGAGTAATAAAATCTTGTGGAAGAAAAAATGTATAATACGAAATATTCACAATCAAAAAAGCAAGAATTGCATAAATAGCAAACCACTTTGTCCATCGTTGTTGACGTAAACGTGTTTGAATTAAAGTCTGTTGCAAATGAGTTAATTCCTATTTAATTATAGATTATAAATATAAAAGAGATTATTATATTAAAAAGTTTACACTATGAAGATCATCAAGTTCTTCACTAAGAGTTGTACGAAATTTCTATAACAATTAAATTTATTCTTAATAATATTCAACAATATATATGATTACATACGAAAATTCGAAATTTAAATAATCGACTGAAAAATGACATATTCGACAATTAAATTTTATGTAATAGAAGAAAGAAAAAATTTAATCTAAAATTTAAAACAAAAATTACAAAAAAAAAAATATTAATATATCCAGTGACAAAAATCAGATAATATCTCTTTGATTTGCTTATCTTCTGGATTATAATATCAACGAATAGACGCCACGCAAGGGACAAACATAGTAAAATATTCCAAAAACTGATGATGATTAATTTTCAATTATTGGAAAGATATATATTCCATCCTTCGTTTTCACGGTCTCTGTAAACTAATTATCTGCTCGTTAAATTTATATAAAAAGACTACAGCTGTCGTTAGTTATTTCGGATATACGTAGTATTTAAATAAATAAACAGAAGATGTGCATGCTTCAACGTTTGTTTATTGTTGTCTTTTTTTATTCTTTGTTGTGATTCATTGTATGAGTGCTGTTAACCAATCATTTTATTGATTATTCTAATTCCGTCAAGGGAATTTTTTCACTATATACGCCTCTATTTTGGTATTTCGAAGGTCTATTTGTTTTGTCTAAATTTTCGAACTCAATGATGAATGACTTTGGCAGGTAATAATAAAATATTTTCTTTTTAAAATTAATTCATATATTTGTTTTTAATTTATTTTAAGACGTGTTAACAGTATAATTGTGAAAAATTTACCAACAGATTTTACTGCAGTAGGATATTTTTTTTTTTTAATAGAAAAATACGAATTTTATATTTAATTTCTTTTTTTTTTGAATTTTGTTATAGAGTCAATTGGAAGAACTTTTTTCACCATTTGGACAAATAATTTCAAGTAAAGTTTTACCATTTAATCCAAATTTCGATGGAGGTTGTGGGTAAGTTTTCATTAATATATTAGGCATTATTTTTCAAAAAAAAAAACAATTTTTAGTTTTGTTAATTATGCTGATACGGAGAGCAGTAATCAAGCTGTTGAGCATATGAATAGTTTTGTTGTTCAAGGATTTACTTTACGTGTTAATAAATCTATGGTAAATTAGTATTATTAACAAAATGATTGATTGATTAATTCATTTTTTTTTTACAATTTAGTCAAAATCCGGCAATAATAATTTTAATCGATCACAAAATGGATTGTATGTAAAAGAATTCTAAATATTTTATTAATATTTCATAGCGGAACATATTCATGTGTCAGAAAGTCGTTAAACTTGACATTATGGCTACGAATACGTCTCGGTGAAAATAAGACAGGCTTAACAGGAGGTTGATTAGGGATGTACGAGATCAAAAGAATATGATCCCGCACATTTCTAATCCGGGTTCATGGTCTACTGATAAAGCGTTATGGTCGTTTTAATGAATTTTTTTATTGACAGCAAAGGTTTTCCAAAAAAGTATAACACAAATAGTTTCAATGACACGGAATATGTCTTTCGGAAGATAGTCAATTTTTAAGTAGACTTTTTTTTTACCAGTAGATCATGAACTCGAATCCGTCTAAGCTTGTTTTAGTCGCACAAGAATCTATTTTTAACTAATATGAAGCCAAATGACGTCTAATAGTTGTATATGTTTCTTCGTCAATTATTCCGAACTTGATCATATACCTTGTAAAAATATCGAAAAGATTTTCGTCTCATTCAATATTTTTAATATCATTAGAAGATTGTGCAAAAAACAAAAATATCATTAATATTGAGTTAATTATTTCTTTTGTATGTCAATGATGATCTTGAACTCTATTTTCTTGTGTAAACTTTGATTATTACTTTATGATTTTGTATTAAATAGTCGTGCTAATAGTGAAGAAAATAGTCGTACAATGTCGACAATAAATGTTAATCCAGATGAGAACAATCATATATCACCACCTAGTACTCAATCTCGATTTAGTAACTTTCGACCAGTTATTGAACGATCATTGAGTGCAACTCAATCGAAATCAATGTCGATAAATAGTGCACATTCGAGTACTAATGAATTAGATACAGTATCAAATTTGAATAAACCATTATGGAATGGTAATGGTGAACAACAACAAATACCAAATGGTAAAAGTCCATTTCAAAACGGTGACATAACATTTCAATCTAATTTAATGAAAGAAAAAAGACAGAAGATTAAATTTTCTTTATTAGATAAATCAATATTTAATCAACAAATGAATATTCAAGAACATGAACTATTTATAACGAATAAAATTTATAATATTTATTTATCAAATCTTGAAGTACCTAATATAGTATTTGCAGCAACATTAGATGATTATGTTAATGCTACATTACTTATTACACAAATGAATAAACATGAACAACTTACAAAAGTACAAGCAAATTCTTATAACGCGAAGTAAAAAAAAGTTTCCATACAAAAAGAAAAATAGAAAAAAAAAAATATAATTTTTGTTTTCTTTTAAATTAGATTAACTATTGGACAAGTTTGTGCTGCACTTTTTAATGGTGATTGGTATCGAGCTCGTATTTTAGAAGTTGGTGAAAATCGTGTACGAGTTCAATATATTGATTGGTAAACCAATAAAATTTCGTTGTTTTTTTTAATATTTATACATTTCAATATAGGGGAAATACTGGATGGTGTGATTCAATTCTTGAGATTCGTCCATTACCAAATGAGTAAGTAAAAAAAAGAAAATTATGATCGTATATTCGAAGACAAACTCAATCATAGCTTTCGTTTGATTCTGAAAATGAAGGAAGAAAGTCTTCGAAAACTTCAGAGTAACTATTCATTCATCAGTTTTCTTTTTCTCAAGAAAAATATTTTTTCGTTCGTCGCTATTTCTAATCGTTGTATGACGTTTTGTCTATTGTTCATATATATATTTTTAAATGGGTGTAAGCAACAAAATGGACCCATGTAAAATTTTATTGTTTCACCTAAAATACTGAGCGTATGTCACTTATAGTATCCTACGTAAATTTTGTAAGCATCGTATTCGTAAAAGTATACTATATCCGTTAGGTGGGGAAACTATTGGAAAAGTAACTATAAGTTTCATTGTCATATTTGACTTCAGAACGAAATATGTGTAGGTTTACGTTCTGGTGTGAAAACTTTGTAGTTGTCTTTATGTATTTTAAGATAAGATATTTGTCGAAGTACCTAATAATCTACTTGCTCAAAACAACTGGATTTCGATCATAATATTCTGCAGTATTTATTAAAGGAATATTATATATGTTAAGGGCCCCTCCCCCTCAGAAAATCCATTTTTCGGTAAAGTAATCGAAGTCTAGTTTTTATCATAGGAAGATGCAGCGAAGTTTCCTCTTTCAGAATATATATAAATTTTTAAAAAAAGCCCAAATTTTTACAGACTTTCACAGGAGATTTCCACCTCACTACCCGGTTTTCGGAGAGATTTTCGCGGTTTTTGTGATTTTTGGGAAGACTACTTTTTTACTTCTTTCAGTATGGAATAGACATTCTTATACCATATAGTACGACCTGTAGTGCTAGCTTACGCCATCTATTGCGTGCTTTCAAAAATTCCACATAAATATTATCAATATATCATTATTTCCTGCATTTGAAGAAAAAAATCGTTTCTAAAACTTCTTTAACGATTTTCTCAGAACATAGTTTTCAATCAGACAAATTGGAACTACTCCTTCCTGCCTCGAGCTATAAAGCAATGTTTTTTTTTGTTTTAAAGGTCTTAGCGAGAGCAAACTTTTGTCCGACCAGTTTTTTTAAAGTCGATTCCNCTCGAAGTTGTAAACGGACCAGAGCTTTTTTAGGCGAAATAACCATAAATTCTTCAAGTTCTTTGAATGGCTGATGAGTCTGTTGGCCACAGTCGATAATTGAATAGATTCTAAGAAGTCGAATGAGCACTATTTTCATTTCCATCAATGCAAATCGCATTCCAACACAGTTTCGCGGTCCAGCACCGAATGGAATCCATGCGAGTGGATGTCGCTTGGTAGCAAATCGTTCCGGATAGAATGTGTGAGGACCTACTGGACCCCAAAGATCAGGATTAAAGTGCAAACTATAAATATTAGCAGTGATAATAGTACCAACAGGAATAGTGCCGACATTGTCAATGTGAAATTCCTCGGTATTCTGCCGATTAATTATACTTGGTGAGATTGGATACATACGAAGAGTTTCTCGAATGAACATATCTAAATACTTCATTTCTGAGATAACTTGATAGTTTGATATGCTATGTTCGTTATTCGAATCGAAATAAGCATCGATATGATTTTGCAATTTGAGTTGTTCATTTGGATGAGTCGCAAGCACATAAGACATATAAGCAAGTGCTGTGCTTCCTGTTTCATAGCCAGCAACCACTTGAGAATACAAATAGTAAAAAGAAAAAAGTCAGGCAAGAAAGCAAAATGACTCACTAAAGAGAAAGATATTTGATGCAATTTCATATTTTGTCAGTTTTCGAATGAGCGGCGGTTCGATGTCAGTGTCAGCAGTCGCAGTACATTTTGCTGTTTGATCCTTTAGAAATCAAAAATAGAACATTATTCCAAATTTGGTAATAATTCTCAAGCGTTTTGTTTCTACGATTTTAGCAAGACTTCACAAAGATGGCAGTGGTCCAAACTTTTCTCTGTTTTTCTCGCAAGACATTCTCTAATAATGCTAGAATTCACTCAGAAATAAAACGAACTTCGTACTTCAATGAAATCATCCTTGGAAGCTGATCCAAGCATAAATTGCAACAGATCCATTCGATTTGTGCTGCCTAATTCGATGCGTTGTTTGATCAATTGTTCTGCCTGTTTTCTAATCCACATTTGTGGATCATCACTTATAAATCTTCGAGTTATGGGTAGATAATGATGAAGCCAATATCGAATGGCAGAATCACATTGATGAAACTTCATCCAGAGCCATTTAAGCTCAGGTATGAAAAGAGACACAATTAACAGTTTGGATACACAATTTTCCTTGCTCATTACTCGTTGTGACTGGATAAGGTATGGACTGTTTGGGTTATTCTGCATGTCTGTTTCCATACCGAAACCACATGACCAAATTGTATCCATTGTAAAACGTTTGAAAAAACTAAAGATGTCAAATGATTGGCCGTGTCGATGTTGTTCAGTCAATTTTTCCATGAGACTGTCGACAGTTCGATTGATCAACGGGGGCATTTGTTTGAGTTTTGACGATGAAAATGTTGGGTTAATGACAAATCTTTGCCTTTTCCAACGAAGATTAGTGGCAGTAAACAGATGAATGTTTTTTGATTTAGGGTCATCAAATGAATAATCGCGACGCGAATGAAATTTAAAGAACGATTTGATGAATACATCTTGTAAAATGTCTGGATCAGCAATGACAAGAATAGGTGTATGCCCTTCAAAATAGCCAAATATACGCCCATACTTCTCGGTCCATTGTTGAATCAATAAAGAAAAGCGTTTGCTTTTGAGAATATCCAAGAAGTTACCGAAAACAAATCGTGGTGGTGGTCCAGGAATTCCAAGATGAGTGAAGAAGCTGTACGCTCGATGAATGCGCCAACCATAAGAAATGATTAAAATGAGCAACAAAGCGACAAGAATACTAGTTAGCATGATCATACTCTACTTCTATGTGCACTGCGTTTTGTTATCATACAAAATATCAAAGACAGCATGGTTGCATCTTTTTTCTTTTTCTTTTCTACCCATTCTATTATGTTTTTCTATCTCTTGACAAAATTCTTCTTGCATCAAGCGATTGCCACGTGCGATAAAAGACATGTTATGGCTCTAATGTCGCCAAACCTAATCGCCCACCACTAAAGTAATCATAACCTTTATATCTCGCGAATAGAGTCTCATGGTTTTAAAATGTTGTATCTTTTAATATTGATTCGATGCTGCCGGTACTGATTTTGTCCACTGTATAGTAGCTATCTTTATCCAACAGCTGCTTTACATACATTTCAATAATGTGAACAATAAAGATCAGTTCAAAATATATATCGAAGGTAGAAGCTACAAAATAGAGGCAATTTGGTATAAAACTTATTCAAACGTTCAAGATGCGAACTTGAAAAGAATACACTCTAAAAAAATCCGTTTCCTGGGAAGCGTTCTCAAAAATACCTTCTCCATTTCCGAGATTTCGGAAACCTTTAGGCTTTCGGTAGTACCAAATTCGACAGCCGTAAAGTATTCTAGAATGGTTTTTTTATTGCTGTCAAGAACCCAATTAGTATCTTCCAGAATCGTTAGGGTATTTGAGAAAACCGATTTATCCGAAAGGATTGATTTGGTATCTGAAAAGGGTATCCGAGAATACCTTTTCGGTTCCCGAACTATTTTATCGGAAACCTAAAGGGTTTTAGAACATTCGACAACTCAAAAAAGGTATAGTCAGGAACCTAAATCAGTTTCCATTTTTTTTGAGTTCTTTCACGCTTCTTGAAGTTTCAAAAACTTCGAAACAATAGAAAAAAATCTTAGATCGAAGCAACCTTTCAACGAATATAGCTGTTATTCAAATTTAATTTTATAAACATTGTTTCTTCTGAGTTTCAGAACTTTTTAGAGACCTTGAAACACTAATATCTTCAAGACAACATATATCATCATAAATAATGGATGCTTGGTATCCAAAATTTTTTATCTGAGANTGAGTTTATTAGATACCTGATTTTAATTCGAGTCAGCAAATCTTTTAGAGGTCATGCATAAAGAACGTTCTAGTGAAGGTAGAAAGAAGAGCCGCTCAAAGTTGGACAAATCTGGACAGAAGGTGGGAAGAGAAGCAAACATTGCTGGGTACCAAGGAACTTACTATGAATATTGCCTTTTTTCCATACAACTCTCCGATAATTTTTCAAGCTTAGTTTGTTTTAAACAACATTTTTGAGCGACTAGTTGAATATGAGCATGGTTGTGAGATAATTGGAGATTACGCTGCATTGTTTCTTGTTACGTATGAATGCTGTTAGATTTTCCAGAGCGGTTGGTACTGAGCTTTTTGAAACTGTTATTATTTCCTCCTTCTTAAAACCCAACGTATTTACAATATAAAACCTTTGAAGTATACCATTTTTCTAAAATGTATGCTTATTCGTATCTGTTTAACTATAAGGGATCGACCAGCTCAGTTCACGAACTCCGTTCAAATGACGTGAAGAACTGCTCAAATAGTTCTTTTGCGCGAACTGAACTGTTTCAAACAGATCGTTTCAAATGAACTGAATCCTTTGAACACTTCTTTCGAACGAACCGAGTTGTTCGAACAACTCTTCTCAAATGAGCTGAACTGATTTCACAGTTCTTTTGAACAAACTGAACTTTCCAAATTTCTTTTGAAATCAACTGAACTTAAAGTTAAAATAGATACAATCCTACGAGGGTACCCATAGGCCCTCAAGGGCTATCCTATAGGAGTATCCACAGGTTCTCAAGTGCTACGATAGACGGTCCCCATACGTCCTCAACTCCTACTATTCAGCGGTACCATTGGGTCCCCAAGCCCTACTATTAGGGGTACCCATGGGCCCTCAACAACCACTGGCAGTATGAGATAAAAGCACACATCTTCCGCAACCGAACTAGTGAGAAAATAGACTACTCTGCTTCCGAACTTTATTTCTCCGTGGCATAAAGCTCGGAGCCACAAACAAACACATCACATACGATGAAGCGCCCTGGGAAACTGTAAGATCATGCCCCAGCATCACTTGTGATTGTCATGACAACAAAAACGGAAACTCTTCCTAAAATCTTAATCATTCAAATTTCGACCAATCAGATTTCAAGAGGCTTTTTCTTTCTTATTGTTCAAACAACCACTAGTCATGTTCGGGTCAAACCTAGGGTTATCGAGGATGCTCTATTGAATGTGGGGTATATGTTTGGGCCTTGGTCATTTCTATCACTGACAAATAGAAACTACCCATCTGATTGGTCTCTTGTCGATCAAGGAGATTTTTGCTTGCCTGCTTCCGTATTATCTCGGCAATTAGTGCTATAGCAGGATCTAAGAAAGCTAGGGTACTCTCTATATTAGTTATTCATGACGTAATGGTGCCTTGAGAGCATTGCTTGAGAATGTAAAGGTATCTTCTTATAATGGAACTTGGAGAACGAAGGGTACTCTATATAATAGAAGTTGAGGACCTATGGGTACCCTCTATGATGTAACTTGAGGTCCTTAGGGTATTCCTGTATAAGGGAAGTAGGGGACCTATGGGCATCACTATATAATAGAGCTTGGGAACCTAGGGAAACCTCCATGTAATAGAACTTGAGAACGTATGGGTACCCCTCTATGATAGAGCCTGAGGATCTTAGGGTACCCCTTTATAAGAGAACTTGAAGACCTATGGGTTCCCCTGTCTAAAAGGACTTAAGAATGAATGGATATCCCTCTTTGATAGGCCTTACGGACCGATGTGTACCTCTCTATAGTAGGACCTGAGGCCCTGAGGATACCCGTACATAATAGGACTTAATGACCAATGGGTACCCTTTATAATAGGACTTGGGGATCTATAGGTACCCCTGTATGATTGTACTCAAGGGTCAATGGGTACCTCTTTTAATAGGACCTGAGCTCCTAATAGTGCCCGTGTATAATAGGACTTGAGGAGCTATGAATGCAACTTTTCATCATAAGCTGTTGATGGAGCTGAACTCTTTAAAAAGGTTCAGTTTCTTGAACAGAACTGTTCTAGCAGTTCTGAGCTGAGACTGAGCTTGTCACCCTCTAGTCTATATGAACATGTTGGCTCTTTCTGAAAAATATTTTGTAATGGATGTTCATAGGAGCGAAAGAGTCGATGAAACCTGACAAAACTGGACAACAGGAGCAGAGGGTAGAAACATATGCTTTTTATCTAGACGTCCCTAATGGATGGTCCCTGAAACTGTTTATTATCTTACTAGTCGTACCATATATATATTTCCTCTTGTTGCTCTCTGAGTTTTTACTTCGAATTAGACTATTCCTCCATTTGTACGTGATCCTATAATTCAGTAATGCGCTACAAGTGACTCTTGGATGATTCCAAATCTCAGTGTGGAAGCATTCAAGACAAGGCTGAGTTAGTTATTGCAGAGATTTTCAAAGTAACTTTCTGAGAAAATCAAACGATACAGATATTAGTTTTGAAGTTACTCATTTCTAATTTCGCTGACTTTTGGATATGTTCTGGAACCCATGCAGTGAACACTCAAAAACAAAAGTTTAGTAAAAATTCAAAGGAGCTGAGAATTCAACCTCCCCATTCCAACGGCAGAAACCCATATATGATTCCAGAAAAGTTTACCTTGTCAGCAGGCATTTTGAGTAATATCATTTTGGCTTCTGATGATCCGGAAACTCATAGATTTTCGTGAATATCAACTAGAACAACATGAACATATTTTCGGATACGCCATAGACATAGTCAAGGACTCGATTTTTTCTTTCAGAAACCAAAAAGCTACTTTAGGAAAGCAATATTTTTCGAAAGATTGACTTCATATCAGCAGACATTAACTCAGACAGAGAGTACCGACCTGACATGGTATTTACAAGCCCACACTCAGGAGCAGACATTTCTTCGGACCAAACTTCGAACCGGTCTCGCAATGGTACATGGACATAATGATTGTCTAAGCATCCGACTGTGGCTAAAGAGTACACCTGTACTACGCAACACATTCACGCTGACCCACACCCACATACTTCAGGGATTGGAGATCGATCCATGTTACACTTCATTACGATTGTAATGTGTGGCCCAGATAGTTGATTTTTCACACTAACTTTCGAATTAAAGAATCAATCTATTTGAAAGTTTGATGGTATGTTGACAAAGGTATCAAAAAAGCTGTTAGCGCAATCCCTGTCGAATTAAAATGTGAAACACGATGCAGTTGTTGTTGCTAAGTACACTGAAATCATTTTGTCCGACTTATTTTGCGACACATTTGTTCCCAACTCTTTACCTAATCCCATAGAACTACAATAAGAATGAGGTTCGTATATTCTATCGAAATTATATTGATTAACGGTCGTCGATTGTATATCAACAACGTCTGTCATATTCAGTGATCATCTCGAGAGCCTCTCTACCACGATATGGGATGGAGGCGCAAATTTTTACCCCTATACACTGCGACACTCCTTGTAGATCGTGTTTCGAAAAATTGATGAAAAGTGCATCTGTCTTTAAGCAATATTTGCTGTCTACGTTAACCCAATATTGAGTATTTATTTTAGTACAATCTTTCAATAAACAAGGAATTCTTCATTGTCCGATGCTTTATCGACTGATATATAAGATTTTATTTGATGATACACTATTTCAGATCAATTATTTGCCAGTATTTTCTCATCTACCAGATAGGTTCAAGATTATCCGAAAATCGCTGAACTAAGAAAAAAGCAAGTATGACCATGAGAATAGCAGCAGTGGACCATTGGACCAGTCGATGGGGGAAGTTGTTCCACTTTATGGGGAAATGCTTCACCCCACATAAAGTCATACATATCAAGGAGAAATCGAAAGAAAGAATAAAAAAAAATATATATGCATATAACCTATTACAAGATATTGCACATATGCCTGAATATAGACAGAAATGGTTTTTCTTTCAAAGGGAAATGGTTCAACAAGGAGAAATTGAAACAAAGAATGACAAAATATATATATACATATAGTCTATTATATGATACTGTATATATACATGAATATAGAGAGAAATGGTTTTTCTTTCACGGCGAAATGGTCTCATTCCAAAGCGAAATGCTTAGAGTGTATCGCTTTGTTCACAAAGTAATCGATGTCGTGAAAGAAGTATAATGCTAGCACTATTTTCTAGCATCAGTTCCACGTTTAAATTCAAGTAAATAAATTTTGTTTTGTTGTTAATTTTCAGTTGGATAATCAAGAAGGACATTGTTTATCGCATCTACCTTCGAATGATAACGAATAATTACCTCTGTTCATTTACTCTGTCTAAGTTAACATGCAACCTTCACGCAATCATTCTCAATTGAAACAGAAACAATACGATTGAATTTCCATTTAATCGAACTTTTTATGTACAATGATTTTTTTATATTGTGATGCAATTCTGTTTTCTACATCGAATATTTTACTGAACGCTATGAATCCAATCAACGATTTCGGCGCAATCTCAAACTGGCCTGCATGCTACAAATCCAAACGGCAATGTGCTTTTCTCAAAAATTTAGCACATTATATTCCGCATTTTGCATAATACAACCAACTTGATCCACATGCCATCGTCTTGGCTATTATAAATGGCGTAGTTGCCACATATTGTTCCACATATGTCATTCGTACTTCTCATTCTCTAGCACCATGCAACTAATACAATCACCTGGTGAAGCATTTCTTCTTCAAAAATTAGCATTTCTAATGGGGAAAATCGACCTCTACTCGAAGCACCCGTTCATATGCTAAAAAACCATTCCTCTCCATCTCCTTGCGACTTCTGCCTATGAATGGAGATATGGATCAATCATTTCTCCTTACAAAGTAACCATTTTTAATAGAAAAAAACCATTTCTACTAGAGACATCCCTTAAAATAAAAAAAAATAAATTGGTCCATTTCTCTCTATCTCTTTTCGACTTCTGCTTATGAATGGAGATATGGATGAAGCATTTCTCCTTACGAAGTAACCATTTCTAATAGAAAAAATCTATTTCTACTAGAGACATCCACTAAGATGAAAAAAACAAAATGATCGATTTTCCTCTATCTCTTTTCGACTTCTGCTTATGAATTGAGATATGGATGTAGTATTTCTGCTCGTTTTTCTGGCTTTCCTGTTGTGGTTAGGTGGTAGGATGAAGGTGGTGTGTTTGTGGCAAAGCGTTTCTGTTTGACTTTGTGTGGGTGAAGCATTTCTGGTAGAATTGGAACAACTTTTGTTTGATAGGGGGAAATGCTCCAGCCCTCGAAAATAGATGCTGAAAATTTCACCAGTGATGTCTTATCCTTTCGTTTCAGTTGTGCCGGGCTTTGCTTGGAAATTTCACTCACTTTATTTGCAACACGATGATGAACATATTGATCTTAGTAGTTGTTTTAATGTAAGTCATTTCTATTTAATAAGTGATTTATAAGTGATTTTCTATGATTCTTTAGATTCATGGTGAGCGTTTCAGGTAAAAGTATTCATCTATCTTATGATGAGCACATCACTTTGAACTTTAAGTAGGGGATACACCAGTTTACTCGCAATGTGTGCCATCGACGTGTGGGGATCGAGCAATGCCTTGTTCAACAAACTTTGATTGTGAATGCTTTGCACTAAGTTCGGGTTCCGGTGGCGTATGCGGCGTGTCATTGCTCTCTTGCTCCAGTCTGATCCCATGCTCGAGTGACAATGTGACGTGCAATATACCGTATACTGTCTGCATTATCATCAATCGTTGCAGCAAGCCAATGTGCTAGCCGATAGCACTCGCTGTTTCCCAAGTGTGTCCAGCATTAAGTTCTAATACAACCACATCAACGGTTTCTACATCTAAAGGTATTTTCCAATGAAATGTTTCTGTCAATGAATACTAGCATCACCTATGATCTGTAAGAAATCACCCATGTAATCGTCGAATAACGGACATGCTACTCAAACTTTAGGTTTCTTAATTTGGTATGAACGCTTGAATCGATGATCTCTGAAACTTATAACCCCAAATATTTAGGATTTTCGGCTGAGTTGAAAAAAGTTAGATGGACCCAATACTTGAGTACTTATCATTTTTCATCGACAATGTGCTTTGAACAGAGTTGTCTATCTAAGTAACAAACCCATCAAACTTTTTGTCTACAATATCAAAGGAGACAGCGTCAAAAACTGAACACAATTAGTTATTTTCATGTGCTAATGCATTAAATTGCTGAAGTTTCTTTGTAAAAGGCTAGCTGAAATTATTTGAAGAATATATTTACAGCCCAGAGATCAAATTAAATGTTACCAAAGTAATTAATATATATTTTACGTAGTTTTCTCTAAGAAATAACTGAAAAACAAACAAGACGAAGTTGTAGCAATTTTCGGATGAAAAAAGGATCACGGTAGTAAAAATTGAGATCATATTGAAATACAAATTGACTGACTCATTTTCCGGTCCCTAATTTTTGTCTGAAATTACTCTTTATAAAGAATCAAGAAATTATTTCAGATATAAAGAAAGATATTGTCAATCTGAGGAATGAAAGAAAGGGTTTTAGATAAATGTCTAATAGTCATTTCGTCTTAAGGGACCTGCAATACTGACCCGGCAGTTTAATCAAAATTGTAAATTTGTTGTAAATTGACAATTGAATGAACTATTCAATCGACCATTTAAGTGACTACGGGGAATTATGATCTGCAGTCTCACCCGAAAGTAGTATTAATCAGTATGCAGTAACTCACATAAGTCTACAATATTGTGCCCTATCCAATGTCGAAAAAAGCGGTTTAATATTCGTTTTTCTTTCTTTCATACATAGATTTTTTCAATTCTGGACAATAGCATTACTACTTCTGATGCAGCACGATCTGTACTGATTGTAATGGGATGAACCATTTATTTATAGCTAATGTTTTCGGTGTTGGATAGAGAAAAATATTGTAGACCTGTATAAGTTACTGCGTATTGATTAGTACCACATTCAGGTCAAGTTGTAGCTCATAACTCCCCAGTGTCTCTTAAATTGGTCGAATGAATAATCGACCCTATTCTGTCAAATAACAATAACTTTTCAAATTTTATTAGACGACTACTATCAGTGTCATAGGCTCTGTAAGACCAAATTGCCCTTTGACGTTTATCTAAATGTGTTTAATCGTTCCTCAGAACAACTATCCCTTTCATTCTGTTTTAAATGATGTCTTGCTTTTTACACAGAAATTTGAGATCAAAGCGAGATTTTGGAAAATGAGTTGGCCAATTGATATGTTTATATCATCTCAGTTACCACTACTGTGACTCATTTTACACCTTACAACTGCAAACTTTTTTTTCTGATTTATTTTCAGCTGTTTCGTAGAGGAAGAAAAGTTACGCAAAATATGTAATACTCGGTTCGGAGAATCTGAATTCAACTTCTGGAAAGAAAATATAATATCATATCGATGACTTTTGATGGAAAATTTAGTTCTGTAGGCTCTAAAGAACTTGTTTTAACATCAGGTGAGTATAGGACGTTAGAGTCGTCTGTTCAGTTTTACTCAGTATTTTGACATGTTCTACAGAGGTCAGAGAACCCTCACATATGCTTTGGAGAACCAAAAAAGACTCTAATCCCCTGTCTGTGCCCAGAAATGTTTGCTTTTGAAATACTAGTATGTATACGACAGGTAAATATGTCAAAAAAACAGCGTCAATAGAATCGATGTTTAACTTGAGACTATTCATTAAAGGAACCACAAAAACAACAAGCACAACAACAAAGACAACAGCAAAGACAACAGCAAAGATAACAACAAAGACAACAACAACAAAGACAACAACAAAAACGACAACAACAACAACAACAGGTAATCAGGCTAGATCAAAGGAATATCCCATGAGTATTCATCTGCATTTGCAAGCTTTCTCCCATACATCCATTAAAATCAAAACTTTCAAGGTTCATAGCTGATATCCAACTGTAAAAAGTACATATAACACATCACTTAAGTGCTTTAGATTGTCTTAGTACACTGATTGTGATTTTCATAGTAATCTATACTGAAGCAGTTCTCATACATGTATGAGTTACTACGTCATGATTCGGACAATAATAGAAAACGAAAACAAAATAAACTATTGATATCTTGTCCATCCAATAGAGCATATAACATGACTTGAAATAAAGTTATGCTAGATATCTGATGCAATACTTTCGTATCTACTGACATATTATTCAAGTGGTTCACAAAACTGTTGAATATAATTTACAAATTACTACCGTTATTGCACAATACGAAATTATTGATGAAATAATTTGTTTCCAGATGAGTCGTTAAATAAAGAACTACTTTTTCATTCTACTGTCATCTTTCAGTTTTGCGTAAAAGGAAAAAGATAATAGTTGTTGGCACGGCAGTTTTGATTGATTAGTGTACTATCTGTTGTACCAGGACAGTATAAAATCAATACAAACATATCCGTAATGAATTAATCATTTAGATTTGCATATTATTCTCTTATTAAACAAATCGTCTCATGGTACATTCGACTAAGAGCCTAACATTAATAATGAATAATTTATGCGATAGGCAAACACAACACGAGACTATGTCTCTGACATTTTAATAACAACATGTTCTCCGTTACTGCCAACTCGATTGACTATTGGGATTAATCATGTTCTTCCTTTTCTGAACAAGACCAATTTACTTACCAGGAAGACATTGTAGAGATTAGCTGGCTTCATATAAAATATACTATTACATACTCAAAGTTAGATGAACTTTTAGGTTGTACGTGCATTAATAATTTATAAAAGGCTTCTAATAATAATTTTGTATTAAGGGAGGATGGGCGATAAGACCAACTTTCATTAAATAGCTTTTAAAGAAAATATCGAAATGATGATAGTAGGCGTAAGACACCTGTGCTAAAAAATAGTACAACTTCTTTTCTCCAATACGGTGTCGACATCTTCAATATTTGAAGTATCTTTCGAATTGATAGATTGTTTTCTGATTTTAAATTACGTCAAAACAATCAACAAATATGAAGTTGATCATGCTTATGACGAATATTAGGTTTGGAAGCGTTGATAATAAGATGTAAATGTAACAGAGCAACATTTGTTCGTTACCGATCTTTCACAAAACATGATGCCCATGGATAACATTGCCTTAAAAGAACACGAGAAGCGTTTATTCAGATCCACTATATTCAAAACTTTGAACTCTGTTCAAATTTTATTGGTTCATTGCGTTTCGAGTAACTATAGAATTGCTAATGAGCATTTATGTTGGAAAAATTTTCGGCTCTATTTCCTTTGCTCATTTAAGCCCATTTTGTGACATTGCACTAAAGTGCATGTAGTGCACTCTAAAAAGATCCGTTTCTAAGTACACCAGAAAAAGTTTCTGAACTTCGGAAACCCTTTTTTGGAGTTTACGAGGCAACGGATTATTTTTAGAGAGACGTATACTATAATCAGTATACAAAGTAAGTTGTTCGATGTTTCCAGTGATTTTGATTTTTTTGATTATCTTGATGTCTTTTTTCGGCAAATATGACATGAAATTTTTAAAAAACAAGGTGAATACCGTTGACTTTTTAATTAAAAGACATCGAAAAAATTCACATTTCGGACCTTCCCCCTCGGCATATTTGTTTCAAAAATTAGTCTACCATGCATTATTAGTTCATTCACTCTCGTAAGACAATATTGCCATCGTTGAAACGACAACACATGAAAATTTCAGTCTATACTGAGAGTGATGCGAACATGCTCTGATCAATTCTTCAGCTCAACATCGCAATACTTGTACGAGATATTCGTAAAGTAAAGACAATCAAGAACCTTTTTGGCAAGTTGAAGTTCTCTGCAAAGCTTGATGATAAAAAACTAGTGTTTTAGATTCGATAAAGGAGACTTCATTACAGAGAATGACGTTGTTATTGTCCCAACTATACTTTCTTTCTATTAAAAATACAGTGGCTTCATGAACTCAATATGACTTTTGGTATTTTGGAGTTCTAGGGAATATTGAATTTTCTAGTTTTTCCTTCCGCAAGGAATGGAAAAGTTTTGCGAAAAGTTTCGTTGTAATAACGATCAAATTAAAATGTGAAATGTGATAGAACTACTATAGCCATCAGAGAGAAAATTAGCTACGTCTGTTATAGCTTTTCAAGAGACAAAAGATGACCATCGTGTGGTTATTGGACGTCTCTTTCTTCATATCCCCATTCAGATATGAACGAGTTTTTAATCCGTTGATGAATATATGTCACTCCCTATTAAACTGCACGTGTCTTCAGTCGGAGATTCTCTGTCACAATTTATTCTAGTGACCCGTGTTTTTTGGGGCTTTGATGGTACACTGCAAGATTTATACAATAATTTTAATGGAGTTGGTCAGAATAAACCAACGTTCAGTTCGCCCGGCTACAACGGAGCTGGTAAATGTCTTTGGTTAAATCAATCTTCGAGTCAATCGGTAATAGTAAATACTCCACCATTTCTGAACATGGCTTTCGCCTCGTTCACAGTCGAACTGTGGATGTATGCAAATACACTCTATAATAATAATCCTCACACGGATAATGCCATTTTTGGTCAATTTCAACAAAAGACTACTGATCATGCCCTCCAAATCATCATTCGAAATCAACGCATGTGGTTCAGTTTCTTCGGTGATGACGCTGTAGGAAATCAGGTGAGAAAACGACGATTCAATCTTTCTAAAATAACTAGTTTGTAAAGTGGTACAACAACATATGAGATAAATGCTTATAACGTAGTGGAGCAAGGATCACCTTTATTTAATAACTATCTGTTTTATTTAGCTATTGAGTACAGGTCAATGGTATCACTTGGTAAGTGTCGAATGGAGAGATAAATCCTAAGTCGCTTTTCGGTTTTTGAAGGCATATATTTATGACTATGCATTGCGAACACAGTTTCTCTATGTTAATGGCTACTTGGATGCGTCACGTATCTCTGCTGGTCCATATCAAGGTACATCAGGGTAAGCAAGCAAGTAATTCATTCTAGATATCTTACAAGCCTAATGAGTGAGTGCTTGTCTAGAATAAAATGCACTGCTCATGTCCTTTTCTCGAGATAAGCATTTTTCATGATTGAGGATTAACTTGCTGAATGAATATTTATCAATATTAGACAATAAATGTTTAGAGTGCATACTCCTAATTAGAATGAGGTTTTTGTTCACTCACGCTTCGTTTTTTAATATATTTGGGAAACACTGAGCAAATCAATCAAAATTTAATGACTAAGCAGATAAATGTTTTACCTATCTATTTAGTGAAAGAATTTTTTAAAGATGTTGGAAAATGATCGAGTTATGAGCGGCTGAATGAAATCACGAAGCTCTGCTCTAAATAAGTATCCAGATAAATCAAAAAACGACCTTACAGACCATATAGTACTCGATCATGGTGGATATCTGTAACCATACGCAGTGGCAGTTCGCAAAAACCATAAACATTTTTTATGGCGTTTATGTTTATCATAAACGATGAGCATGGAAAGCATCCGTTAACGGCTAGCGTAAAATATGGTGGCTGTTTACAGTATTCGTAGCATATCAACACATTTCGTATTGATTATTGATAGTGACACTGTATGCAAAATCATTTTTTTCTTTTGAAAGCCGTTCATGAAGGAGATACAATGACTTAATCTTAGAAAACTTAACGTAGATTTTAGTTTTACTATTCCGAAAGCCTATGATCAAAGCTTATTGAAAACTATTTTTTTCTCAGAACGCATTTCTTTAGAAAAAAGCAAAACTTAATTTAAAGCACTTCTGTAAACCGAAACGAAGTGTAAAAAGACAGATAATGTCGTGCTCTTACTGTCATAATTAACTAAGTTCAGTCATCATAGCAGAATAATCGTCGGGGTTGCTGAAGAAGATTTAAAGGAATCTTCACTGACATCTAAACAGCTGTGTCAGAGCATAGGACTTACCTTGCTCTCACATCGATATCCTGGGTTTGACTTAAACAGCAGTTCTTTGTGTTCATTTTTATGGGGTTCAACAAGACTTTTTTCAATACATTGAGTTCGCATGATGTCTAATACCCAGAACTGAAATCAGATCGAGTCAGACATAAGAAAACACTTGAGGAAGCATTAACTTTGTTAGACATGATTTTAATTAAAAGAAAAAGGTTTAAGCAAAAAAGACCTTAAAAATACCCACAAAGCTTCATAAAAATTTCTGGTTTTCCTAAAGACACTTAATATAGATGATCGGTTCATTGGATGGAAATTCTAATTTCATTAAGAATAGCTACCATCGAGCAGATAATTATCAAATGTGCAACACGCACTATATCATAAAATATAGTGTGCTTCAAAACTCTTCCAAATAGTAGCGGTTAACACATCATGTACCACGGATGAACTATTCATTTAAGCACGGCCTGCATCCTATATATATGAACGTCAACATACGCTTCAGTTCATTTTCATTCGCACTCAGGTTCAAGTGAGTTAACGTGGAAGCCCTTCAAAGCCATCAAGTACTTACAGACGGCAGCATCGATTTTTTTGAGACCATTAGCAAGCTTACAAAGCTCGTATAGGGAAATGAAGTCATCTAATCTAACTCAGACATAATTGTACAGTTAAAAATTTTCTCATCCGATAATTTAACCTCATTTAAAGTTCCTTTTCCAGAAACTCTTCATCACATCCCTGAGATCACGGAGTCTCAACACAATATGCGTAACCTATATTTCTCAAAATGACGTCCTTTATAACTTATCCACCTCCACATCTTAGTGCGACTCGCTGAAACTTGTTCTCGAAACTGTCTCTTTAGAAAGATTTATTGTACAATTTTTTTTACATAATACTTTATCAAAAATAGCTTCCTTGTCTAAATATCCCAAAAAGTATAATTATTTGTATGAAGCCTATAAAAAAGAAGTTGGAGCATACATATGGCTTACCTTGGACTACAAAAAAGGCTGTTTAACATCTTTTCCAGATAATCACCTTACATAACGAAATATTAAAAGTATAAGGGCAAAGATTTCCCCTGATATGCTCACTGTCGTGCTTTCTTCACAAGCACGCTTGTTTACTGTAAATCTCTTTTAATGAAGCACGAATAGTTTTAAAAAACACCATCAAAGATGTTTTCTCTCAAACTGTGAGATTGAGTGACTTTCAATCAAATGAATGTATTCCTATAGAACAAGGCATGACAAGGTCTTTCCGTAAGTTGCATCACCGTACCAGGTGATTTTTAGTGAGAGAAATGAGTATTCGTCGAAAAAGTCTTTAAAGGCCTTTCTTTTACAAAAATTTGCATTTAGATAATTGTCTATTCAAATGAATGGATTCTATCGAAATAAGACGACTCGCTAAAACCTTTCTATAAATTGCGCGTTTGGATGAGATGATTACAGGGAAAAAAATGGATTTGGGTTGAAAAGGCTTTAAAAGGAAACCTTTTGATGCGATTTATTCTATTTTGGGTTCTTCTACATTTGAAAGGTGCTAATAATGTTTGAGCAATGAAAAAGAGAGCTGGTCAATATGATAAGTGACATTTTTATCAAACAGTACGCACGATCTTTTACGATGACATCCGAACGTAGACTGCAGTGTATCCTATCCTTCACAGTCAAATATGGCAGTATATCCGTACGGATTTCACTGTAGCCGATGTGCGAATGTCGTCGTATACGACGCGGTGTTTTACGGCTATAATATTATCGATTCCAAATGAGTGATGTACCGGTCGTAAGTGGTTGTAATTATATTTTTATGTCTTTCAAAATCCCCGACCTTGGCAAGATTGACTCTTTTAGATCTCAGTCGATTCATATACATCCTGTTATATCATAATAAACTATGGTAGATCTTTGTGTATCTTAAAAAATTTCGTTTGAGCGTAAGGATTTTGATGGAAACTGTAAAGTTATAGCTACAGCGATACATTCTACTAAAGAATCTTTTACCTCAAAAAGAATTTTGGATTGCCTATTAATGCGTTTCCTTCGTGAATTCAACATGGCAAGTGTTAATCTTTTTTGTCTCGCAATAAATGTTCCCAATTATAAGATTGAAATGATCGATTTTAATAGGACAAAATTTCTTTTGCCTTCGTGCAACGGTTTTGAAATAGAAAGAACATTCCTTCCAAAATCCATATCTGAGTAAAACATGATTTCCAGGTATTGCAAAATATTTGGTAAAAATTTGTTATTAGAACACCAAAAAAGATGCATTGGTGTTGCTTTTTGAAGTCAAGATTTTTTTAATCACAAAGTCGCAAAAAGACGAAAAAAGCATTTTCGGTATGAACATGACCCTTCTCAAAACATATCAAGCATTCAACAATTCGTTTTCTAAGAGTTTATACGAATGTGAAAACATCGTTTATAGTTGTTCACAAATGAAAATTAATAGAATTTTATAGAAGTTGTTCTGATGGTTCTTTCCCAGTGAGCGGAGATAACGTTTATAAACCTAAGACAACTGCATTCTACTGATTTTAGCAGTCATTCTCAGCGATTTTGAAGACCTACTTGCCAACCTGGGTACTGAATTCTGCATTTAAGATACATGCCCAGGGTTTTATTATGTTTTATGCAAAATAATATCTCTGATATGAGAAGTCTTTCGTTACATATTACACAGTTAGCCACTGAATGCATTTACTTGCCACGAATTAAAAGAATTTTAAATATATTGTTTCCAATTATCGAATCAGTTTTTTAACAATGATTACCTCCTGTATAGATGTAATTAGATGTGCTTCTGGATTGAAACCAAGGAAGAAACAGACTAGCCAATATTATCTTTAAGTATAAATATTCTGGAGGTAGAAATTAGGAGAAAAACACTATGAAACTTTTAAGAAACGGTAAAGAATACATAAAAAGAGCATTTGACAATTGTTTTCGAAAAAATGACATTCAAGCAGCTATGGGTTGGAAATAAGATTGCTCGTATTAAGTGAACTTGCATGTTCTTGCCATCTTTACGAAGATAATTCTTTAGTTGAACATTTTCTTGATCAGATGATTTTGGGATGTTTTTGTTCCGCTGTTTGCATGCCTACTTTAACAAGAACGATAGCGCCACATTCTTCCTTTTATAATTAGTTGTCTAATGTTGATGATCTAAGCATCTACTGAAAAAATGCAGTTCAATTCAATAAAAGCATTGAAACATCTCAGGAAATTCTTTTATACACCAGTTGCTTTTGTTTTTATTTTCGATTGAATTCTTGATTAGCAGAAAAAATGTATAATCAATGAACTGTTTTGCTATCTAGTTCGTTGACTATTGGAACAACACCTGTCAATTCGCCAAATAACTTCTTTGATGGTTGTCTTGATTCGATTGCGTATTTTGCTCGAGCAAAAAATGCAACTGAGGTATTGAATGATGCTACCAATGTTGCGTATCTCTCCTTCGATAACAATAGTCTTATTGATTCTGGCCCTTTGATGATAAACGAAAGTGGAAAAAACTACTCATTCACATCTTTGGGTCGAGCGAATCAATGCCTTACTTTATCAGGCACGCTCTCTTATGTTCAAATAACTGGTTTGAAACGTTTGGGTACCAACAGCTGGCCATACACTTTGGCTATTTGGATTTATCCAACTAATGTTTTAGGTGGAACGATTGTTCAGTTAAGTTCTCGCACAGATGGCGAATATGACGGTTCATCTTGGACTGCGCCGTTGATAGGTTTTACTTCATCGGGTCAGATTGCTATCAACAGTTGGGACCGAGGTGATGTTCCTATTAATGGACCTACCGTTCCACTTCTTGCGTGGACCCATGTTGCAGCTACGTATTCATTAAACAACGGGGAGCGGTTGTACATCAACGGTACTCAGTATGGCTCAGCGTCGGATGCATTTGCTTTTCTTGCCAGTGGTGTTTCCATGACCATCACACTGGGAAGTTCTATAGCTGGCACAGATACTGGTGCAACAGGTACAGTATTGAAGGGTCAATATCAAGGATCATTGGATGAGTTTCGAGTGTATGCACGTGAACTTACAGCAGTCGAGGTTGCTGCACTTGCGAATCCATAAACAATTCAAATGTCTTTATTGCGAAACATTGTTTCATTTTTACACACGAACTCGGTATTAACTCATGAAGATTCTGCCAGCGAATTTTTTAACTAATCCATACTCTAGCCCGCTTATTTGACGATGAAATGTTATCAGAATACGTCCCTGTATAATGACTTCATATTTTGCTCTGTCTTTTAATTAAAACTAGCGATACTCACATGATTAATTCTTAGAATCTAAGTAGTTTTGAATCTCTTTTCTCCCTTTGTAAGTATTATATATATGAACCTTTTCGGTTTCTCAGAGTTTTATTAAAACTCAGCATTACACGAATGAATGACGATGAAGTGTTAACTTTTGTGAAGTGATTCAAGGTTGTTACTTCATCTTAGGAATTCGTTTCGAATACCGAACTAATTGATCAGCATGTCCAAATAATCTTTGAAAGATTAATTTCGTTGGGTTTACAATCGACGTCAACCGTTTGTCTCATTTTGTTGTCCGATTTTGAATGACAAAATCGAAAAAAGTCTAAACCTCTAGCGCAAATATTTTTTTCCATATGGGGGGACGAGATTAAGCTCATTGTCCGTTTTTTTTGTTTGGACGAATGCAATGACTAGGTAGTAACACATTTTTTGTTTATAAAAAGTCGTTTAGAATTTATTCCTACATAGGTAGCCATTGATGAATGAGCCTGTTAATAAACAGGAAAAGAAATTGGACTGTGAACGGTGGGACTGACACATATGGATACAGACAATAGCGATAGATAACACAAAGAGATATCAATCAATCAGATCATGAAGAAAACGAAAGTCGATATAAACACATCGTTTAGCTTTAAAGTCGAATCAAGCGTTCTAGCATGATGTGCTTTGTGAATGTGTATAAGAGAGATTCGAGACCATCTTCTTGCCTATGCATGTCTAGACAATCAGCAGTTGCCATTAAACCACTATATGGAAAGGTATGTCATTTCTCTAATATGTTTATCAATACAAGATTTACGATTACAATAGAACAAAACATGATAATACAAATGTCAGGTGTATGTTGCTACAGGATCGCCTAAACAAAAACAGCTGTACTGACTTTCTTCTAGCATATATGGACAATATTTTCAGACGCCTTTTGACACATTCGCAGCTGAGTTTGTCTTTCTTTAGGTTGTTTCCGATGAGAATCGATTTGTTTAAAACGGAAAGTTTGTCCCAATTCGAATGACGAAGATCCCGACAATGATGCCTTAGACTGCCTTAACGAAGCATGAGAATTCGTTCGAGAAGACTATGGATACGGGCATTGGTGTGAGTGAATTTGAGTTATGTGTGCATCTATGAGTGGGTATGGTTGAAGGTGTATGACTCGGGAGGAGATTCTCATCTACAGTAGTAAACCATGTTAGTATTAATGGGTCTGCCTGGGTGGAACTGTTAGCATATGTGTGGATCTGTGCGAGTGTTCAGATACCGACGGTTTTGAGTGTGCATGAGTGTTAGTGCAGACTCTGCAGAGCATATCCACACCTGTAGCGACACGAAACCATAGCCATATCTAAACTGGAACCAACGGGAAATTCATATCCACATCGTAGGGAACGGTCGAGATTTTCGTAAGATTCGCCGGAAAAATAACTACTTTTCTAATATTGGAAGGTCATCCCTTTCTCCTTCTTCTTCACTCGCGGCAGTCCGCACCATATCCTATTAGAGTTCGAATATTATTAAAGTCTATAGTCGAGATATATTGAAAGAAGCAAATGGAAAGTTTTATTCCTAGAGTGATGCATACTCTTAAAGGTAGACTGTTATCAATGGTAGTGTTCAGTTATTGTTTTCTTCTACTTTGAGTAAAATAAAAATATTAGAATTTCCGAGTTTTGATCATAAAGAATCCAATTCGAGTTTAATAATAAGAATAATGAATAGGTTATATATTCATCAGTATTTAGCATAAATGTTATTTATCTATGTTTCTACGATAAATGCACACATCCTAGATTATTATACGACGACTCATGAGAAATATCATTATAATACTGCCAGTACGTCGGTCTCTTTATTTGGTATTTGATGCTTATGTTCTACTATATGGTGGCGTAGAGAATGCAAATGTGAAGGCGATCAATGCAGTAGTTTCAGATGGCATCGGTTCTACTTTCTATAGTCAAGTCAATGCAGATGTTTCGGTTGGAAAAAGGTGATTTGCAACCAAATGCTGGTTCTACGTCGAAACTTAAATCAGGAAAACTTGTAGTCATCTTGGAGAAGCACATTTTTATGCAAAACGTTTGTTAAGGTACGATAGGAATATATACTTTTGCTGCTATAGAGTTAAGCTGTGTATATCTGTAAATCCTGACAATGTTCCAACTTCTGTTGCACTGGATGCTTCAATCATTACTAATATGTAGGCATCGGATGTCGATGTTCCTGTTGACGTCTACAGATTTAATGCATGGTGTGATGGTGTTGGTATTGGTACTCTGTTTGGAAATATTAATTTGTAATTTTAATCATATTTTTTACGTTAGATGTATTTCGAAGATATAAGTTCCATCGAAAGACGAAAAATATGTAACAGCTAGTCCTGTTCCGCATTTCAAACTGACTAAGAGTTTCATTATATGATTTTGTTTTATCTGCACCTGAAATATCGTCTCACTCTGTATGTAAGTGTAGATTTAGGTATAAAAGGGTAGAAATTCGTTGTGGATATTTGTGTGGGTGCTAGAATGGGTTATTGTTTTGGCACTCCACAACCACATCCATGTGAACAGCTTGTGATGGAATTACTTTTTCATGTCGATCTCTGAATTAGATATTTCCTCAAAAATTATATGGAAAAAACAATGAAGAGCTGGTCTTTGATGAGCTCGAAGAACACATTCAACAATAATGATAGTATATGATCATATTTTGCTGAATGGTTATGAAAAGAACGGTGGAAATCGTAAATGATGAATAAAATTAGAGCAATCAATATTTCATTTAAAAGTCGGATGTGTTAAACATTTACGCGACAAGAACACGTGCGAATAAAAGTGAAAGCTTCTTTGAATAAAACATATTAAATGAAAAAGTTTGTTTTTGACAAATTAAAGAGAATTCTTCTCCTCTTGTTAGAATATAGGAGTTTGGAACTATTTGAAGAAAAATGAATTAATTCTTAACTTCATTGGTCCATATCGACATATTGACCACTATAGTCGATTAGTCTAAAATGAATGAAAATCGCAATAATGAACAGATACAATGCTATACATCAATAAACTAAGAATCAATTTGGGCAAAGCTACAATACGATCTCCTATCTATTTTGTGTTTTTTCAACCATATGCCAATGAAAGTAATGAGAAAAATCTTTTAAAAATTGAATTATATAAAATATTCAGCTGCAATAGGATGCGATAGTTGGTATAAGTGTGAGTACAGATGTGAACGCAATTGCCGGTAGATATAACTCTTTAGTTCACTTTGCCATCCACATTCACACTCTCATCCTCGGCAAGTATCATGCAAGTCCTCGATTAAAAGCCGGCTTATCAAAACAACTCCTTCTTTCTCATTCATAAAAGTAAACCCATTGAGTGACTTTCAAAACTCTTGTAATTGATATTGAGACTATTTCTCAAACATGAGTGAACATGAAAATGTCACTGTCAGTTATTTATATGTGAAATTTAGGTTTTTCCTCCGAGGCTTGTACTGTTTTGCGTTCTGCTCTCTCTGAATTAAAATTTTGTAGAAAAACTTTCCTTGCATAATTATGATGAAATATATGATTGACACAGAAATACCATTGCATAAGTTTTGTACTGTTCCAACAAAATGAAAAAAAAGTTATATGCATCAGGCAGGAATCAAGCCTGGTTTACATGATCTTTAGTACTGTATCCTTACCATTAGAGGGTGGGGTGTGGGTGTGGGTGTGGGTGTGGATACCTGTCTGATCTTTAGTCTCACACCCACACCCCATCACAAGCGTGGCAGGAAATTTTCCTCGGATAACCAGTCTCGAGGTTTGGTTCAAGCAGCTACTCACATCAGGGTACCTGTTAATCCGCAAGGATCGCTGCCAGTCCGGTGTCAATTAATAGAACTCGTCAGTTTCTCTCTGGCATAGATGATTTTACGGGTGGCACAGCTATCTGAGCGAATATTTTCTCCTGTCATGGATCTCAAGATCTGGTTTCGACAGTTCCTAAACCCATTGTACTTGATCCTTGAGTCTCATCATGACTTATTTGGTATCAATCGACAGGTCTCATTGACTTCCATTTGACAGGGACAATTTCACAGTTGGCAGAAGCGCCTCAGCGAATGTTTGCTCGGATCTTGGGTCTCAATGCCTGATTCTGCCAGTTGCTGACCCCGTGCTACTTGATTCTTCACTTAGATCATCTTTTATTTGTTATCAATCGATAAATCTCGCCGAGTTCTGTCTGAGACACGTGCTTTCTCAACTGGCACAACTCTCAAAATGAATATTTGGTCTTTGTAACGATCCTAACTCCTCTATCACCATTTGCTGTTGTCCTAGGACTGGATCATAATGAACAAGGGTCAATTTATTACGAATCGATAGATCCCCTGAAATTCTATCTGACACAAATGTTTTTTAACTGTCACAGCTTACAAAATGAATATTAGGTGGAAATAGTGATTTTTGATGAAAAATCAGTGTTCTGAAAACAGCTTTTTGAATTTTTCAGCCGCTCCTTAGGATGGAAATTTTTCCAAAGCTAGGCATTCCATAGTATATTCGACGTTCTACCTGGCACAACAAAAATAGTTTTTGGCACAAGTCAAGGGGCGAATATTTTCCCAAAAATCTCGAATCCGCTGCTAACTTTACTTGCGTTCCGATCACCGTACGACAATACTTGTTCTGCATTCAGACTGTGTGTCTCTTCTTATCTACAAAAATTAATGAGGCAGGCTACAAATTTAGGTTTTTCATTTATTACTCAAAATATATCTCTCTGATTTAACCGCTATTTTCAACAATTGTCTGATGAAATGTGATAACAGCTTAGTGAAAAGAAATTGTGACTGCTCTAAAGTGTTACTTTGATCTAGGCATTTAAAATATCTTTACTTGCATTAACTTAGAAGTGAACATAGACACATATATATTACTTACGCATTTTGTCTGAATATTCTTTCGATTTCTTGCTCTTAAGTACTGTTCTTCATAAAAAACAATATGAATGTTAAATAAAGTAACAGAATC
>CAJNSZ010000395.1:24835-36098 GCA_905329745.1 Rotaria sp. Silwood2 | reverse complement strand
TAATACTTGAACATGATGATAAATATTATCAACTCGATTAGGGTGTGGGATGTGGGTGTGGGTGTGGGTGGGTGTGGGTGTGGGTGTCAGAGGATGGTAGTGCGACATGCACAAACCACACCACACACCCACACCCTCTTAAGGAAGTATTCTGACCTGGAAGTATACCAGTTGAAGTGTACGGAAAGATCAACACAACAATCGCTTGAGGCTGAATGCGATTAAAATGGAAACCAAATATTAGATCATCAATGGCAATAAAATCTTTATAATGATGTCTATAGTTGCTCATGAATAAAGTTGCGAAATACAGAATGATTTACTCACTATTTTACCAATATCTTCTTTGACATTCAGTTTCCAGTCTGGAGCACCCATTTTTCTGTCAGAAGCTTCCGGGTTCAAATCTGTAAAACTCTAAACTAAAATGGTCTAAAATGCGAACCCAAGAATGCAGAAAAAGCATCTCTACAATTCAGTAATAGTTTATTTCTAAGACTATTATATTCCTAAGGAAAGCTTTGTTGGGAACATGTATTCTCGTTTTTTGTGAACGCGTTGAAACTGCAGACCTTTCAAAAGCTTGAAGCTTTTGCAGTTTTCTATTTATGACATACTTTCATGTGAAATATTATTTTATTCTGTACGTCAAAGTAAAAACTATAACACTGGACTGACACTTATACATATTTGAGTTGCGAAATATTAATTATTTGCACACTTTGATTTATACTCACATTTTAACTACGGAAATCACGAATTTTATTTTTCCTACACGTTATCTAATCAAGAATATTTTTAGGAGGAAGTTGCAGCCTTGGAAATCAAAGTTGACGGAGATACATTGTAAAAAAAGGATTATTTGTTTACGACCTACCGTTCATTTCGCTTTCTTTTCAGAATACATGCCACCAATAGTGAGATCTAATCGAACTGTCAACTTGTTGACGATTATAATTGATGTGTAGTCTTATTATGGGAACTGTCGTTAGGAAGACCTTTAACAGAAAATTATCGAAGGTTTCGCAAAATTGTCAGCTTTCGATATTACGTTATTTTCGAAACGTTCCCAGTGAGCCACACCTTCAGTTGATCTTATTAAAAGAGCTGTACTCGATGCTCTTGCTGAGCCACGCACTGCGACAACTATCACTGAACGAAATCTGCCGACTACTTTCAATCCAAAGAGGACAAACCATAGTGCGGAAGTGAAGATATCGGCTAATCTCAAGCAGTCTCGTACTGATCCTGCCTTTACTCAGCAACGGGACTCTGTCATAGTTAGCAAGCAACTCCGCAGCTATGTTCAACAATGGGTAAAAGTGAATTCAATGAACGATCTTTGTGCTAAAATAAAAGCTACAGCAGACTGCATTAATAACGCTACCGAAAGTGTCTTTCGTACACGTGAAGGCGTGTGCCGTGAAAGTGTTTTTCAGGCCAGGAGAAGAACTCAATAAATTCCCGCATGCATGGAATGCTATAGTGCTCGACGAGTATACTTTCTTGCTCGATTCAACGTGGGGAGCTGGTGGTGGCGACGATGAAAATAAACTTGAAGACTTTTTGTTTTCTGACATCTCCAGAGTAGCTTATTTACACTCATTATTCCAATGGATTTCAATTGCTTGAGCCTGAACTAACCAAACATGAGTTCCTCAGCTTGCCGGTCATGAAATCAACGTATTATCGACTCAAAATGAACCTTCTCTCGCCTAAACAAGACTTCAATAAGACGAACCAAGCCATTTTCAAAGTCTCTATACAAGCATTGAGCCATGCCGAGTTACTCGCAATGCTCACAGTTGTCGATATCGAGTATCCGCGTAATTTACACACTTTCTATCAACGTGATCCCACCCCCCAAGATATCTATCATTGCTATCTTGCTCCACCAGTCGATGGACTCTACGAAGTAGCTATTTACATTAAGTTAGACACAGAGAATACCTATCATGATGCTTTTCACATGCGATTGAATATGTCAAACATTGTACAGGCCATCACTTTACCAACTGTTTATTTACCTTTTCGACAGTACAACTGTATTTTAATTCAGCCTCTGAATCGATTTGTCCACGCGAACGAAGGTGTGCTTATTCACATGATTATCCCCAATGCAAATATGGTACAAATTAAGGTTGGAGTTGATATCATTATACCCAACCAGGACGAGTTCAATGGTGAAGTGTTAAAGAAAGAAGTTCTCGTACAAGAGGGCATTGTTGTGTGTGTTCGTTGGGATGACAAAGTTGACTCGATCTCGACCGTCTGTGCTTTCAACATGATTCGTAATCTATAGACATTGTCTCTGCGACATACACGCTGATTGATTGTTCTTTGTGGCTGTTGTTTGATTGATTCAATCAGAAATTTATCGCGTGCGTCATGATAGATTGTAGTGAATTACTGATTTTTTTTTCGTGTGGCTATGGATGTGGGTGACGGCGGGGGTGCGGGTGGGGGTCGAGGTATGGCGTGTGGGACTGGTGTGGGTGTCGGCACCGGTGTGAGTGTTTCTGTTGATTTTCTGCTTCTCCATACCCACACCCATAAATAGTAATATAGTATCCTCTTGTGTATTGATTGAGCTGTTGGAAATTTCACACAATCTTGATTCATTGATAATTTCATATTCGAGTCGATTATTAGAATCGCATGAATGCAGTCAAAAATCAAAACAGCATAATTTATCGACGGCTACGAATATTACAAATGTCAATATGTGTCATGTGACAAAAATCGAACAAGTTCATTTTATTCTGAAGTTTTGTTCTCTTATACAACATTTACAAATAGAATGTACAAATGACATTGAACTATCGTTACTCCTTCGATTTTATTTTTATTGAAAAAATGCATATATTAACGATCTTGTTTCATTATGTTTATGGATATGGAAAGTAAATGATGATATCATACAAATATTACAGACAATAATCGATGATGAACAAATACTTCATCAGTATAGAATTTAATGTATAAAAGATAAGATTTATTTACAGTTGAATGTACTGGAACTCATTTTCATTGTTTTTGTTTAGATATTGATTTAATTATTTCAAACAAGAATGAGTTAATAATAACTAACAAGATTTGTTGAGAAAAAAGACAAATTCTGTTTAGATTTTGAGGGTGTGGGTGATGTGGGTGTGGATTTGAGTGGGTGGGTGTAAGTCTAGGTGTGAGTGTTGGTGTGACTGGGATGTGGGTATGGAGTGTATGTGTGCATGTGCATGTGGGTGTGGATGAGGAGTAGATTCTTGTCTACACCAACACTCACAGACAAATCCACATCCTCACCTATACTCACACCCTGTTCCAATATGGTGAAATCGGTTGTACTTATTTTACAAAAACTTTCCAGAATTTTAAATTATATTGCAGCATAAAGCAAATCCAAATGAATAATTGACATGTAATGATTCTTGTTATACTTGATTTTGGCCAATAGCAGGTCGCTTTACAATATTTAAATCTTAATACATTCGATGCGATGGAACCTACTATATTTTAACAAGAAACTTCATATTAAAACATTTTCTTTGCCTTTTCTCTTGGGCAGGAGATAACACACATAATGTGTCATTTGTTCTGCCTAGCTTTTGTTTGAATTATTTATTGTAATGGCATGGTGCTTCTAGCTAATAGATTCAAAAACAAAAACTAATTGTCGTAATCAGAACAGAAGCTTTCTATTTTCTTTGCTGTGATATCAGTAGTTTCTCTTCGTTGCTATCCCTTGCTTTTCTTATAGCAACTAACACTAAGTCCTTGGAAGATGCGTGTAAGTCCTCCTTTTTCTCGAGTGTATGATCAACGAAATCTTAATATCGTTTTGTTGTTTTGTTCGAAGTGCGCACTACATAGAAGGAAGAAAAATAAACTTTGGTAATTATTCAGTTCGACATGAAATAGGTCTACCTGTGTGATGATATAAACTAGAAAAAGAAAAAAATTGGCATCACATTCTGAGAAGACCAATGAATACACATCTATCATCTGATGAATGCAAATGAAAATGAATTTATCAAAGCTTTTCTCAAAGAAAATTCGAATCTCAGCAAATGTGTTTAAAATAAAGTTAAGCATAATGTTGAGGCAAAGTACGATATGCAGTTGATGATTCCAAGTGTTCAATATGAACTGATTTTATTTTGTTTGTTTTCTTATTCAAAATTGTGTTTCGGTATTCTAGAATAATACATTAACATCCACACTCACAGTCTACATAAGATATCATTATTTATGGTGAAGGAGAACTCATAGTGTTTTATCTACTAGTTTAGTTCGGCGTCTGTTGTGTGCCATTCATCAGAAAGAATGTCTATATCGCTCGATTGTATGATTGGTCTTAAATTGGTGATGAATTCTTCGATATTTTTTCCGAAGTTGTCATATTCTTCAGCCACCCAATATGCTGCTCCTGGTAATCACGTGAACGAACCACGTTGATATGTTTCCTGTTTCATTTCTTTTGACTGTTCTGAATCGGAATATGAAACATCAACCAAAGTTTTCATCTTATTTTCAACATATTTTGCCTATATGACGCATTCGCTGTTGCTGGCGTAATTTTTTGTTCTTCAAGACATTTTTCTCCTTCTCCAAGTTATCTTTGGTCCGTGTCAGATTATCTATTTCATTATCCAGTTTATTTTTGACGATTTCAAGCAGTTGCCGTTTTATCTTTGCCTCTCGAATAGCGATGAGTAATGCATCTTTTTCTTCGTACAAATCTGTATACGTTTTTTCCAGAGCACTCTTTTGTTTGGTAAGATCCTCATTTTTCAGTCGAAGATGTTCATTATCGCTGTTGAGGGATTGAGTCACTTTGATGAGTTCCTGCAGTTGCTTTTGATTGTCCTCGGATATCTTATCAATTGTCTGTTTCAATTCTTTGACGTTTAGTACAGCTTTGACTAGTAATTCGTTGAGCAATGAAATTTGATTATCATATTCTTTCTTTTGCTCATTCATGATATTTCGATGGTTCTGTTCCAGAGATTTGATTTCCATTTTAAAATTTTCATTTTCTTCTCGTAGCATTTTTACATGTCCACAGATAACAATGGGATCAAGTAGCTGATGAAGTTGTTGAGCATTTGCGAAAGTTTGTGCAATAACGCCTTTAACTTCCTGCAGATTTTGATAGCGGAGAAATTTAGTCTTGACTATTTTGCACATTGCTTCTTCATCATCAACCTCGATTTCATGGGTGTCAGCGTAGATTCTAATACGTGGTGCGAAGTTAAGAAATCCATCACGATAAATAAATAGCATAGGAATGTCCAGATTGGAGCAGTAATCTTTGATCCGAGGTAGTTCACCAAGAGCACTCTCACGAGGATTAATACCACTAAGTAAAAATATAACACCATGTACTTCAGAACGCCCATGAAGTGCTTTCTGCCATTCACCTGGATTCTTATAATTGATCCCGAGCATATCAATGAGTTCGTAACAACGAGAGAATCCATCAACACGAAACGTACCCTTTTGGTTTTCTTTCACGCTGCATCCACTACGCCCATCACTTGTATTGAAATGTGTTCCGCATGCTTCATTGATCAAAGTTGTTTTGCCGATCCCCTCCAGACCAAGTACGATTAGTTTACAAGTTTCATCTGTATGCGTTGCTGCAGACTGAATGAACTGGGCCACATCAGGGTTCGAATCCATGCGATGGAGAAGATAAAAGATTTTGTGCAATATTGAAGTTGAAAACTCAATTCTATGTTACATAAGAAATATAAACAAACTGAGATACATCGTAACATTGCTACAATTTAACCTATATATTTCTAACTGCGAGATGCACTAAGCAGGTCAAGCGATGGGAAGAACGTGGCGTATAAAAGAGTGTACATTTAAATAATGAATTCTAGACCACTATGCATATGTATAGTTCCCATTCACAATCTAAATAGCTACAAAAATGCAGGGGATATTCCGTCGCAATCTTAAAGTGAACTTAAATAGGAAGTTTTTGGCCTCTCGTCTCGTCAAAAACTCATTATCTAAATAACAGCCGATGATAAGACCAAAAACCAGTAGGTCGAAAAAAAATAATTTATTACAGAGATTAAAATCTCCGCCAGTATGTTCAAAAAATACTCGTATGACGTTCATAATCTTTAAAGTAAGCTGAGGGAAAAAATGAGATCCGTTCTCTCGCTATATACTTCAACAGTCGCTGAAAATCATGTTTCATACAAGTATTATAATCGTAAACCAAAAGCATCAACTAATGTCTACATTAATACAGAGATGATTATATATAATCTATAGGCTGTTTTAGTCAGAACTTTTGATTCATACAGAAGAGAAAAGTCGGCAATGACTCATGCTTGATCTACCAGGCTTAGATTGGTATTAGTAAGGAAAAAAAGTACCAATAGCAATACTGATTAATACCACCTGTCAGAGATATCTGCAACCCAAGAAGAATGTGCTTTGTTACAGAGAATGAGTTATATAAAATCTTTGTTCTGCCTTGTATAATGAAAGGATAGAGCAGAGCAAAATATATCTCTGTGCTCGACAAATTTCAGACTACAGTTTTTTGAAAAATAAATCCTATGTTCTATTTGGGAGATCTTTCTCTAATTGTCTAAAAAAAAGAAATACGAATGAAGTTATTAGATGGTGTCTAGGACCATTGTATGTCTATGAAAAACGCATATTCTAACGAAAATAATGAAAACGAATTAGAAGAATAACGAATAACTGCATTGAAAATATATTTGTAAGTGTTGCTCATTTGCTTGCTATTGAATTTCTTCAAGCGGAAACAAAACTATTTGTCTTGTGTCTGTTGTTGCTGATTTACTTTATGATGCTTAAGCTCTATCTTACTGCTGCTTGAAGAAACACTACGACTCCTTACGCAATTATTTGTACAGCTGCAGCCATTCTATTATATATGTAGATACTCGATCGATTACAGCGATGCTTACTAAAAGAAAAACAAAATTTTAACCTAGAGTATTAGAGCATCGATCGTTATTCCTTGTGTTCGTTCGCTTTTCTCTTTTTTTTATAAATGAATCTCTATCACAAAAGTATGAAAAACGAATATTGCGATAAGAGAAAAAAAGAAGCAAAGAATATTAACAAAACTGATATGGCTTGATACGAATATAATGTATAATGACGTATAAAGTGTGACTTTGTAACAGAAGAGAAGTGAATTGAATTCTGTTTGTGAGATTAATCAGATAGCAATCAAAAATAGTTAAATATACTTCTTTTTTTCTACTGAATTTCTAGCTTTCCGTGTAAAATGCTGCGTAAAAAACTCACAATAAAATTGGTTAATATTTTATTATTAAAAATTTATTATAAGGGCACCATTTAAATCTGATGAACAGTTTGATTTTTAAACTTACATTTGTGATTTCCTCTGTTTTAGTTTTTCTAGAAGTCCGTCTCATCGATTATTGCAATTAAATTTATTTTATTCGGCTTCAGGAATTGCGTGAAAACCTTCAGATCAAAGGAGGATGTGATTTTGAACGGGTGTAGGTGTGAATAAGTAGAAGGTTTTGACCATTACTGTAATATTTACTCTCAATCTAACTTTTTCTTGTTGGTTTCCGACTTAAATGGGTGATTAACAAGCCTTGATTTTGCTTGGTGTGGGTGACGGTGTGTGGAAGGGCGTGAGGATGTGGATAATGGTGTCTGTGTGTAATGGTGAATTTTCTTTTTTTATGGACACTCACGTCGACACCCATTCCTATACCATACGTCCATACCTGCTCAGGACTTGAGTCTATTCCATACGTACATGAGCTTTACGCTGACCACGACTTCACCATAGTCATGCATGGTCATATGTGTGTTGGCAAAGAATCGAAATAAAAGAAAAGCTTTAATTTTAATTGCAATGAGATTTTATTAAGCGGAAAAACGTTGAACACGATGATTACCACAATCAGCGACATAGAAATTGCCTTGATGATCGAAAGACAAACCCTCAGGTGCAGACAACTTAGCATCTTTACCAACAATGACAGTCCCTTGTGGCCAACGTGTTACACGATTATTTCCCGCTTCTACTACATAGAGAGTACCAAAGTGATCAATGAAAATTCCACGAGGAGATGACAATTGTGTCAAAGAATCGCCTGGTCCTTGACCTCCAGCCATGACAATACCTTCTTTCGCATTTTTTTCCCATTTCATAACACGATGATTCTCGTTGTCTGAGATGTAGACGGCTTGTTGTCGATCGACAAAGATGTAGAACGGCCGTTGGAGTTGATTAAGACCAGAGCCCTCGCCGTTTCCACCGGCTACGAGAGTTCCATTATTGGTGTTTCTTCCCAGTTGATATCGTCTTACAGCATCAAAACTAGAAACGTAGAGATATCTTTGATCATCCATAGCCAATCCAAAACCTTGAGCCTTATCGATGAGGACTTCACCCTGTTTCGTTCCACTACGGCGAGACCATCGAACTATTCGTCCAAAAGCACCCTCCAGAATAATGAGACTGTTTGTCTCTTTGTCAATCAAAACATGCTTTGGTAACTCCACTTGATTTAAACCAGTTCCATAACCATTTCCACCAGCTACGACTTGTCCATTCGTATCGCCTATTTTCCATTGAATGATGCGATCGTTGGCGCGGTCAGCAATAACTAACATATGATTATCATCATCAACGAAGAGACCCATAGGGGTTGCGAGTTGATTCGTAGCATTGCCAGGTCCATTACCTCCAGCAACAGTCATACCATTCTGTTTCCATGTAGCACTAGCATAAATGTTGGCCATGACTATAATGAACGGAAGAAAAATAACAAGAAGGGTAAAAGAAAAGTTTTTGTAAAGTTCGTTTTTCATATGAATAGAAGAGATAAGAAAGATCAAGGGAAGTTTAAAAATCGAGTAGCTACTGCAATCACGAACAGTGAAACGAATTAAGAGTTCCTATGGATAAATCTCATCTATTTGGTTCGGATAGAGAAGAGAAGAGAATTTCTGTGATTTTTGCAGCGTAAAGATTGAATTCAGTGTTGACGAAGATGTTTTGTCTTGTTTCATTTGTAGAGAAACTCCAAATTGAAAATTAGTATACAATCAAAGACAGCAATGAGAATTCGATTATCTTTAAATAATACTTGCGTTCAGTGTCAGCGAATTTTCGCCTCCCTCATATATACTAAATTGAGTGTTATCTGACGACTTCAATTCAGCATGCTCTCTATGAACAAACCAGAGCTCATACGGAAATCAACACTTCAATTGAATAAAATACATTTATTGAAAAATTTAGAGAGAATAATTGCGATTAAATCATTATATTGACAGGTTTTATTTGGATACATTATAGATAATGATAGAAACTTTAAATATGAATGTACACATCTTGAGGATTTTGTTTAGTAATTTTTAGTCAAGAGTTTTCAAAAAAAAGGTGATGCTATTCTATAATTTACGCTTTTCTATCATTCGATATGTTACTATGCTGCTTACCAGATGAAATAAGAATAGAGATTTTATCTATAAAGGATGCAGAATCGTATTCAATTTTAATATTTGGTGGTTCATCAAGTTCTTCTGCTAGTTTCTTTAATTGTATTTTAAGTGTATTTAAATCAGCTTCATTAAATTCATTTTCTTCACGAATGTGTTTTAGACTTTCAGTGAATTGTGACAGTTTTTTTTCTATTTCAATAAAATGTTGACTGCTATGTTCAATCACCATTTGTCTGCATTCTTCGGCCAATTGTTTAATCTTCTTAATCGAATCTTCCTCCCTCTTATTCACTTTCTGTATCAATGCTAGATTATTTGGAACTTATTTCTGTTCAGCAAGTGTCTGATGAAATTGATCATGATCATTTTCGATTTCATCGAATTGTTTACTAATGATTTGACGATGTTCTACTAAATGATCGAAACAAAAGTCTTGTGAACATCCATTGCACTTATACGAGGCTTTTTCTTTTTGACAGATAAAGCATTTCGCTCGATTACGTACTGTTGCTTTTGCCATGAATTGAATATGTCGATGTCGATGATAAAAAAAGTGCATGCTTGCCGTAGAATGTGAAAGATAAAGTCAAACAACAGTTAACATATCATGTGGATGAGAGAAGCCAAAAAAAGCATGAGTTAATGTCGATAAACAACAGTACACTGTAAAAAAAAGTGCAGAATAACCAAATCTTGCTATTAAAGTTTTTTCATAAACTCTTGACGTGTTTGTACGGATCATATATACCCTTGAAAGTCTCATGGACCAAAGGGTTTTTGATGAGTGTGGTTGTGGCAGAATGCAAGCATGAGTCTTCTGTTGAATGCCATTTACGTTGTACTCACACCCACCGCAACGAAAGAATGAACTTTCTAACTACTGGAATTCATGAGAAAAGATGAAATAACTGTGGACAAAACGTCATAAAATCATACTTGATATAGCTTATCTGTAACGAGAAAGTTATTTCAAGTGATAAATCGTTTCGAATCCAGTCTCTACATAAGGTAGCTCCTAGTGTGATACGGAAAGTTCTAAAGGAACACGTGCTCGTTTACCTTTTCTTCTAAGTTACAGACGTTTTACTAGAATCTGAGGCTATAAAACGACCTTATATATCTCTAAATCGAGTAACAGTATTTCAACCTGAGATTAGCTGGCAAACGGATCTACTTGTGAATAGAATATTCTCAAAAATTTCAGCTAAAAAACACATGTTTTATTCTCGAAATATTAAGTTTCCAAAATTATAAGATTGTTGCACTTTTCGCGTCATATGAGTGATTTTTGCAAATTTGATGCCATATATTCTCGAAAAGTCTTTAATAATTAACAAGAAACTGTAACATATAAAAACTTTCTTATTATAATATCATCTGGAACATGATGAAATATTGTCGAATTATAGAGCTCGATTTGGACTGTCGACGTCTGTAGAAAGAAAATTTCGTCGAGCCTTCTATAAAATTTTATATAATCAGCATCACATAGATGTCTATCACGGTTGAAAAGCAACCGCTACTGAGTTGACACCGCGACGGTGCATTCACAAAATAGTTTAGAGAAACTTCTCCATAAAGTAAGAAAGCATATACTAGACAACTTATATTAATTTTTAAGCCGAATATTTTTAAATAGGTGTGTGAGTGCATCCTAGGAGTATCATTTTCGCATCAATTTATTTTAAATTTATGAAAGAATTTCAATTTAAAAGAAATTTAAATTTACCAAGTTTCGTTTTTATTAAATTTAATCACCCAATCAAAGTAAATT